>JAJHUR010094848.1:0-21299 GCA_027495735.1 Lutjanus campechanus | reverse complement strand
GCCTTAAACACTCTCAAACAGGAACAGCCTCATTCTCTGTTCCACTCTGTCTTTCCTGGTGCTCATTACAATCACACAAAGCGTCTGTGTCATCGTCCTGATTTGGAGTTAATACGATGCTTCCGCCGTCATCCAGCGTGGCCTTCAGAGTGATGCCATGATGTCACCTCACTGTGTGTGTTGTGTGTGTGTGTGTGTGTATCACTTGTGCACACACACACACACACACAGGGCAAACACTACCTCCGCTACTTCCCTCCATTACCCTTCTTTAGACAGCGTAGCATTGTTTCTGAGCCAAAATTACCACATCAGCAGCCCTCCAAATACACCCCACATCCTTCGCTCTCAACCCGGCGACAATGAGGGAGAAATCCTTCTTTTGGAAGCGGAGAGAGGGGGATTTCTTCCCTCTCCAGTTCCCAGCGTGGCAATAACTGCCGTGAGAGCTTTACTAATTGGCCTCTTAATCTTTTGAAACGGCACCGAAACAGAGCGGCACAGAGGGTGAGAGAGGTTGAAAATGAGAACGATAGGGAGAGAGAGAGTGAGAGAGAGAGAGAGAGAGGTTTACCCACAGTGGTTAAATGTGCTTATCTGTGTGTGTGTGAGACTGTAGGCCTACATTAGAGTGTGTGTGTGTGTGTAAGCATGCTGACATGTGCATACGTGGTCTCTGTGAGTGTGTATGTGTGTGGTCTGTGTAAGTGAGTGTGTGTGTGTGCAAATATTCATCTGTGTGGTAAGTGTGTGAAAAAGTGTGCACGTACAACTGTGCATGTTACCATACTTGTATGTGTGTCTGTTAATACACTGTAAAAACTTAAAATTTCAAGGAAACTTGCTTGATTAGATTTTTGAGTTTTACAGGAGGTGGAAGGAAAAAAAAAATCAATTCTCTTATGTATTGTGATTCTTTATTATGCAATTTCTGAATAGGATCCATTTTACTTAACATGCTTAACATAAAACGACTTATACTCAGACTTTCAGGCATATGTTCTGATCTTTGGAAACGAACTAGTGGCAGCTGACCTCACGTTGTTAACTCAGGCTTTTACTCTGGCTTCAACACGCCACACTGACCAGCTACAGCAACCTCAAAGGGTCAAAACCCAAAATTCCCAATGGGAAATACAGCTACCGCTCAGAGGAGACTGCCTGCCAGTAAAAGGCAGCACCTATATTTATATTTTCTATTTTATTTATTCAGTATTCATTTATTCATACACATAGACATATAGTCTTGAGTGTATAGCTTTGACATATGTATTACTGTATATTTTATATTTCTTATATTATATTCTATTGTCACTCACCCCTTTTTTCTACCTGTTCTTGTGAGCTCTCTAGAAGTGTATGATAAAATTTTTTGCCTTGGTCTTGTGTTAAAAAAGCAAACAAAAATCGCAATAAATTATAATATCACATTGCAATACGTATAGAATCACAATACAATCGAATTGGCACCCAACTATCATGATCATATGAAATCAGAAGTGTCTGTTTTATTGAGATAATTTACTTTTCTTCTTTAGTTAAACTTAAATCTTTGAGTTTTACAAAAACCCCAGAAATTACGGTTAATAATTTATATTTTCAGTTGAAAACATTTAGTTTTCAAGCTCACAAATCATGACAAACCACTGCTCACTCTGAACAGTTTCTGAAATACACATTTTTGGGGTTTCTTAAACTCAAAGATTCAAGTTTATGTAAAGAAGAAAAGTCAATTATCTCAACTAAAAATATAGGTCAAAAAACTTTAAACATTTGAGAGTTGGAGATTGATTTAAACTAAAAAAAATCCAGTGAAGGCAGCTGCCTTGAAACCTTTTTTTTTACAGTGTATGTAGGCTATGCATGTGCTTACAGTTAGTCTGTGTGTACTCATTCGTGTGTGTGTGGTCAGCGGGGTTCACCAACACTTCCTGATGATTCATCAATGGAAAACACAATTAACTCCCTCACTGCCTCCCAATTATTTCCGCAGAGGAGATTAAAGTCTCCCAACTGAAACGATGAACAATTGGGGACGGACGAAACGTTTGAATCAAATGTTCCACTTGTCAACTGATCCAGCAGCGCCTGTTTTCACACTCAGTACTCATAGTTCCCTAACAGCTGTCAGCTGGGCAGGCCCCGTCAATCCAAATAAGACTGGTTTTTGTTTTCTTCATATTATTTTTTTATTTATTTTTGTCACTCACTTGCAGCTGTGTCGATCACAGTTAATGCTGATCATCACCTTATCATGTAAATCAATTGGCAAACATGGGAGGGAGAGGTGACAGAATTGGAGGAAGAGGAAAAGGGAAGAGGTGTTAACCTTCTGCTGCAGCTGGCTGGAAGCGGGAGACGGTCAGGCTCGGGACACACAAGAAGACAATTCAAATCCAAACAAATCTTATAAATATTTTGGATTATTACATGCAGATTTCTTTTGTCCCTCATTTGAAAATGAGGTAAAGATGCTGCCTCACTTGTAATAACCAGGGGTGGACAGTAACAAAGTATGCATTTGTTTATTTTAGTATTAATTTTGTTTGGACACTTTTATGACTTTGCTGAACTACATTTGAAAGACAAATATTGGACTTTTGACTATGAAGGTTCCTGTCACTCGTTAATTTTGAGCATAGCTTTGAAAGGTAGCAAATTAATTTTCTTTTCTGAGCAGTTTAATCTCAACTTGGTTGTGCTTGGCTGCAGCAGATGAAGGTGACAGTTACTCACAAGAGAACCCATGATCATATCTGAAGTCCATGTTTGAAATGAAGAAAGATTCAAGTCGTTTTATATGTTTTCTCTGTTTATTGTGCACAAACTACCTACAACAAAAATGCAGTTCAGCCTGAGAAATATGTCATGGTATGTTTTGTTAATTCCAGATGAAAATCTTTTGCAACCTGGTCCTGTGTGAATCCACTGTTGACTTAATGTTACTGACAGAAGTCCTCTCAGAAATATGTTTTTTTTCTTGTCAGATGAAAAGTACTATTAGTGATGAGTACTGAATTATACAGGCCTCAGGGGCCAATAAGAAGAAAATGTACTTTTGAATACTTCAGTATTTTTAAAAGCAAGTATTCTAGTACTTTTACTCAAGTAAAGTTTGTGTTATGGCTCAGCTGAAACAAGCACACGGTCAGGACTTGCTGCTATGGCAGAACGAGAAAAACGGTAGAAAAGAAAGAACCACGCGGAGCCGATAAGGTGAGAGTGTATGGTTATGGTTACTGCTGTTGTGTACCAGTTCGGGTCCCCTGCGAGGCCGTCTTGAATGAATGAATGGTTTATTTCGGTTACAATCTACAGTACAAAACTTGAATTGTGTGCAGTCAACTAACAAAGAATTATTATACATGTTTGCACTAAACATTTTCTCACAAAAAAATATTAACAAACTCTGTAACCGAAAAAGGAATAGGCTGCCTATCCTGTACAATCCATAAAATAACCCAGAATATCAGTAATACAAAGCTCGGTGGTTCAGAGGGGTGCACCCTTGGCTCTTGTGAGCGACCAGCCCGGTCGTTGTGGAAAGGTGTGTGTGTGTGCATCTGTTGTGGCAGGTTATCAGGAGCCCCACGGCCACATCGTTATTAACTGCTGTCATTACGATGTCCAATGGGAGGTCAAAACGCCGACTGTCTTCAGAGTGGATACGATTTCTCTCGCCCTGCATCCTGGCTGGCTGAGTTCAATTATCCAATCGGTGACCCCGCCTAATGAATTGCCGGACGTGACGTCTCACCTGGCCACCTTGGATTTGTAGGCTTTTGCCTTTTTCCCCCCACCCGGGCATCACACCAGTCATAACCACAGCAACTCGTGTCCACAATCGGCTGTGCACACACACAGAGCAGAAGGGAAAAGACAGACCCCGACCATCTGTAACAACTGATTTAACAAGCTTCCTCGTATTGGAGTAATATGTACCCAGGGGTATACTCTGTATTACTTCGACTCATGTAATGGAGTTGTGAGATCTGTGACATTTTTGGAGTCAGCAGAATGATCATTTAAGTTATAACCAGGTGCAGAGTGATCCTGTATAAATCACAGTGTTAATAAGCACAGTTTTTTTTTGACATACGCACACATGCAGACCTGGAAACTAGTCGGAACAAAGCCTGATGTGTTCAGAGGGAACCTCAGCATTGGTGACAAAAGGGGGCGGATAATGTGTGCTTTTTCACTCCACCGTCCAAATTTGATCAGTCTCGGAACAAAACGGCGAACTTCCTTTTTCCTTTTGATTCCTTTGTGTTAATAACCACAAAGAATATGTGTAAAACAACATCATCTCTCTCTGTCTTTCATGTAACATCATGGTGTGAATGACCCAGACTGCTATGACAAGTCTTTTGTGTAAGTGCTGAAATATCTATAAATATCTATAATATCTGCAACACAAGCAGCCACTTTAAACGGCGCTGTGACCACATTTCACTGTTTGTAACAAGGTTTCATATCTTTGCCGCGTTTTGATATGTTATCTGTTATTGCTGAGACAAAGATCTTGAGGAGTCTTCACCAAACAAACCTTTTCCTGTGTCTAATCTTGGCATCACGAGGGATTACGGACATGAGCACCGTGATATCTGCTGTCATCTCCTGCTTTTCACAGAAGGTCTGTCTGGTAAACGGGGATTAAAGCATGAATTTGGATGATTTGGATTGAAACACTAAACCAGTGGTTATTTTGGGATTTATTCAGCTAGCTTTCATAAAGCAAAACGGAAAAGATTACAGCATAATACCTGTAGAGCTCTTAAAATATGTCTAATTATCACTGCTTCTTGTAGGTGTGGACAGGACTTGAATGTCAGACAGGTTTATAGTTGGTAACAGGCAGGAAACCAGGGAACCAAATCTTTTAAAAAAAACCAAAGTGTCAGTTTTCTTTAAGCAGTGTTTAAGTTTCTGTTGTTGCCAGTTTTTTCTTCCATAACGGTGGTTGTTGTCTTTGCTAACTAACCACTTTTTCTTTTGTTTACTCCAAACAAATCAGTGTCTCTGCTGCATTAAATGCATCATTTCCCAGCGAGATCCTGCTCAGCTGTGTTTAGATCAACACAAGTTCAAGCTTCTGTGAGGTGGTTACAGAGTGAATCACCATCTGGCAACGTTAACAAGCGCAATTAGGCTAATTAAGCTCCCAAACTCAAGACGAGCCTTCACCTTCACTGTTGGTACCAGACGTTTTTTGTTCCTTTTTCTTCACCTCGGTTTGAGTCTGGGATGGTTTTCCAGTCTTAATGGAGGTTAATGCAGCTTTCTGTTGTGTTGATTTGAAGATGAATCAAAGTTAAAATAGTAAAACACTAATAAAACATTTGTGTTGGGCTGATTTGAATCATCTGTCGGAGACTCCTCAGTCGACTAAGATTCTTCTAGTCGAGCAGTCGCTTTTCATTTCTTTGTCAGTCAGTGTGCATTACAATAACAGGATGGAAGCTTACAAAAATTACTGAGTGAATGAATGACAGAGGAATAAGGGGAATCATTAACATATTTTTATAGTAGATAGCGCACTTATTAAAAGAAAAATCCTGGTGACAACATGAAAACGAGTGGTTGGTGTGTTTCAGCTCTTATTTTTAAGCTGCATCATCGCACACGGAGCAGTGCAACAGCATGACAGGCTGTTAAGTTCACAAACCGAGTCTCTAAATCACCACAAACCACAAAACTAACTGTGATGGAAGCAGTGAAGAGCGATAGAAACAGAGCACAGGTGTCGCGTTGCAGCAGCCACTTCACCAGAGCGCACCAGTGGCTCAGATTTTTATTTTAAATGTCAGACAACATTATGGAAAGGATCCCACAGTACTTTTTTAAAAAGTAATATACATTTGGTGTAACCAGAAACAGACACTGTATTGCTGTCCCCAAACTAACCAGACTCCCTCCGCAAAACTGTAATTTTAACTTGCACATTGTCAGCTTCTTTCTCGCTCGACAGACACAAAATAAAACTCAACATCTTGGTTCGTCTTTCCACTGTTAGTCATCAACTCTGGTCTGGTCAAAAAAAAAAAAAAACCTTAATTCACCGTGGCAGGAGCATGGAGTGTGTTGGACAGGTGACACATCAAATATGCAGACTAGCCCTAACTTTAATTATTACTTTAATATTAAAACACAAGGCTTCCAAATTAAACAACAACATGCACTGTGGACATGTGGCTGTCACATATATGATTTTGTTGGACATCCCATCCTAAAATCATGGGCAGTAATATTGAGTTGGACTCCCCTTTTGTGGTTATAACAGCTGCTGCTCTCTGGGAAGACTTTGCAATAAGATTTTGGAGTGTGCCTTGTCGCCTTGTTCCTTCCTTTCAACCTCCTTGTCTGCCGAATCAGACACGTGGAAGCAGCTCTTTGTCTTCACCATCTGAACACAGAGACACTACGTTACAGATGTTAACAACGGTACAGGAAGTACTCAGGCAGGATCTGTGCTGTGATGTTTTGTCTCAAGGCTCAGATAAGAAGGCAGAGATATGTCCGCTCCAAACATTCCTTTGTTTAGTTCACATATTGAGGTTTTATTTGAGTTTTTTTTTTATTATGTGACATGGCAACATTATGATATTTGTATTTTACTGTTATTTCTTAGCATTTATTTTTTCATATGGCCTTGCTTCACGCTTACACAGACATTCACATCTGAGATCAGGCCTGTAACCAGAAACGTGTTTGTTGTTGAAGGACAGAGTGTCACTGAGTTACTTTTCCCAGCTGGCTGAGAGACTCAACTTATTGTCACAGGCCTTGTTCTCTGTCCTCAAGGACGGGATAGCTTTTCCACCAAAGTGTTCACAGATACAGTGTGGTTAAGGTTTACCTCAGCGTGAGATTTTTATGCACAGAAACACAGCTCACAAATTCTATATGACTCAAACAAACTAACTAACGAACCGGTGAATCATCCAATCAGGGGAGCAGCTTCCTTTGGCCTGTCGCTCTTCTGTCTGAGGTCAGTGCAACAGTTTGTGCTGCAGAAACTATTTTGCCTTTCGATGCTAATGTAAAACACCTACTTTGATATCACATGTTGGCGTGTGGATATTAGACATACAACATGCATGAAAATATGAATGAAAGCAGCAGTTCTTTGCCCTGTTTGATTGTGAATTTCTTTTGTAAAATGTAAGCCCCACTGACCCTTCAGCGAGATGCAGCACACCTGTGTGGCGGCAGTTAACGGGGGGTGGAGTGACAAGTGAAAGACGAGGTCCTGGGGGAGAAGGAGAAAGAACAGGATGACCGTATGAAGCCTGAGGAGAAGTAAGACAACACTTGGGGAGCAGCATTACGTCGGCCTGCTGGTTCGGGTGAGACCGAGCGTAGGTTATGTTTGTCTGTGATGATAACCGCTTAACCACAATACCGCAGTCACAGGATGCCTGCCATGTGGTTGAGCTCATTACAGTCATCACCACAATTTTTATTTTGAAGGGTCAGTCTCATGTTTATATCAGCACACTGATCTATTAATACACCTGTGAATCAACTCTGTCAGACATAAGTCAGGAACACAGCCTCTGATGGGTTGACAGACTCAACCCAAAGCATCTTGGGATTGCCAGTGGGCGGTTAACACGATAAGATGGAAAAATTTAAGAATAACTACAGAAGACATTCAATGTTGGATTTATCATTATGGATTTTTTTTTAACCACATCTCCAAATCTTCTGGAAGAATACAATCGGACCGGAGCTGATTTTGTAAAGGTAGAGCGCAATGAACTCGCAGGGAAGGAAAGAGAAGAAGGGCCCAGCGGTGCAGCATGCAGCACTCTGCAGGCTCTGTGTGCCCACATCGTCTCCCAGGCCCGACGACTCGCCATCTAGCAGGAAGGCCACCCAGAGCCATCAAGGTTCAAGCAGGCAAGGCCAAGATATACCAACCCAGGTGAGCTAAACAGCTGGGGAACGATGCCCATATCAGAACAATGCAAACACATCTGAGGAATTTGATTTAAATGACTCTTGTATCTAAACCCACCCCTGTATTCTGTTTAACTCAAATTAAAAAAACAATTTAGATTTTGTTCTTTAAAATATTTTCTCGCAAAGTACTGCACACAAGAGAAGTACATGTGGACACTGTGACGTCTCCCATTGGTTTGAGGACTACCATTTTGAAGTCTCCAGAGCCAGAAGTCTCCATATTTGGACGAGAGGGTGGAGCCATACTTGCCAACCCTCCCAATTTTCCCAGGAGACTCTGGTTTTTCATTGCCGTCTCCCGGTTTTCTCCTGGGGACACAATTCTCCCATATTTCTCCTGATTTATGACAAATGTTCACACATTTTTTTTTCCTTTTCTGGCACTGCACAGCATGTATAAGCCCCACAATTCTGATGAAGCTTCTTGGATGAGAGGCGAAACATCTTCAAAAAAAGACTTTTAAACAAGTCCAGCTGCTTTCGATTTAATCTTTCCTGAGATCTAAAATTCTCCTGTTTCCACCAGGACAACAATACACCAAATGTCGCATCCTGACTGCTCGCGCCAGTTCTCCATAACACATCCACGCTCGCACCTCGTTCTTCTCTGCGAATGAGAGCCAGAGAGAGAAACGGAGCGTACTGAGAGAAAGAAATACTCCAGTTTCTTACGTAAATTTTTTAAAGGAAAGGGGCACATTGTCTTCTGGGAGCAGCCAGATTAACAGGTTCAGGTCTGTGTTTCTTGCATGAAAAACATGATTGTATCCTTTGTGAAGAAGAAGAAATATCTGCAGTATTTTGTGGAGGTATGTGCTCTCCAGTTCAGTCTTTAATGCAGAGTAAATCTGATTCAGATTTGTGGGAGGTCCAGCACTTACTGTATGTGCCCCTTCCAGTTAAGCTGGCTCTCTGTCTTCATGACTACGAGTTCACGCAGTACAAGGGCCCTGTGTTTTCACTTTTCCCAAACAGACCTAAATAAAGCATTCTCTCAGAGCCTTGTGGGCTGCGATGAACAGACGGGCGGGGTGGTTTGTGGGGGCGGTGTGGAGGGGGGGGGGGGGTGGTAGCATTACATGTAGGTAAATGCCGGCATATTTGAGATGGTAATCCAGGATAAGTCTCCAGTTGGCTGATGACCAAACATTCATGCGTCGCACAATAGGTTCTGGCAGGTGTCCAGTGGTGGACTTACTCTGGGTTTAACGGTGAAATCCATTCTGACTTTTTTTGGAAAGGGCTTTAATAATTAATGTCGGATTGGATTGAAGAGAGGGGGAGGAAAAATGTGTATAAAGGTTTTTTTTTTTCCACCATGCGCTTGGTTTTGTGAATAAATTCGGGGATAGCCCTTAACCCCCACCCTGCTCGTAAAAGTTTTTATCCCCTGCTGGATTAACTTTTACTGCCACTCTGTCTCTTAAACACTCTATTTTTTTGTTGTTGTTGTTGCTGCTGCTCATATCTCCAACACCCTCCTCCCCAAATCTGACTTATATTTTCATCTGTAGTCCGTTCCCATTGGTGGCGTTCTCCTTTCACACAGGACAGCAGTTTAGGTGGCTGAAGTGCTCCTGAGCAAGGTCACCAAACCCCAATATGGTGCGCAATGTATTTACGTCAGTCTGCTTCTAGAAAAAGAACTGGAAAAGTTGTACAAGAAATAAAGTTTTCCTTGGTTTGTTATAAATAAACTCTATAAAATATCTTCACTTGGAAAGTTATGTGGGAAAAAAACAGAAGAAGGAGGAGAAAGACCACAATGGAAATAAGTTATCCTTTAACTTTATTGTGTTACTCTCAGCATGTTTCAGTGAATATCTGTTTGCTGCAGTGTGTAACCCGTTAAAGCTGTGTTATTATTTGATATGACAAATAAATCAAGAGGAGGAGATTGCATTACAAAAGCTGATTCAATGCTCTGCCTCTTTGGAGGAAAACTTTTTAACACAAAGAACACAAGGACAGCGCTGTGCAGTGTCTAGCTTGATGGCCATAAAGAGCTTTTTAGAAGCATTTTAAAGAAATTTCTTTGCAGAAAACACAATCAAATACACATTTTGTTAGAATTGCAAATAAATATCTGATATAAGAAAATAAAATATACACAAATTTAACACAAACAACACAACAAATCTCTTTGTGTAGGATTTCTTACTTTGTCAACCCCCCTGTGGTCAAACAGCAATGAACACTCCTATTTACTATGTAGTGCACCGTATTTATTGTCCTCCAAATTTATCCACTACATAGTGCCTCAGAAATTCAACAGCAGAACAAAAGTTAATGTGCATGGCTAACATCAGTTAGCCATGCATCAGTGGATTTTCATGCAAGGGAAAAGTAAATCTGCACTAATTTTTCATGTTAAACTTTGTGTTGTTGACCTTTATAAGATTACTGCCGCTGACAAGTAACTTGTTACATTACAGCATTACCTACTGAGAAAAGAAACTCGTTAGAGTACTTTTGTGTTACCAAAAATCAAACCATTTTGCGATTCCTTGTGCATGTTGGTTATCTTGATGATGTAACAGTAAACTGGGCAGAGGCACGTTACGCAGCCGCCGCTATGAAAACAGTCAAACACAGGCTCCTGTAGCCCACAGGACACCGTGTCTCAACATGCAGCTAATGACTCAATTAGCTTCTCAAAACACATGCCTACAGACGAGCTATAAACTTTCACTGGCTTTTCAGATCACATAGACTCACCCAGTCAGTTTTTCTCGTAGTAGTTTGTCAAAATGTGTCGGATAGTCAGATCCTGTTACGAGACTTCTAAAACTAAAAAGCTTCTCTGCAGGTGCACTGGATGATGTTGCAACATTGACTAAAAAAAACTATTTATCATGAAGAATTTATGCAGCATATCCATCACAAGACTCGACTCCATGATTTCAGTGTCTGCCAAGACCGGAGGCTGTCTGTCCTCTGTCTCAAATGCAAAAAAGTCACTCTCCGAGTCTCCTCAGGTGGCAGGTGGAGGCTGCGGTACTTCTTGCACTGGTGGAACTAAAATTGTGACAGTAACAGACTGCTTATTTGAAAATGTAACTAAAATAACTGAGTGCTTCAGTTGCAAAATCGTCAATGTTTTGTAATGCTGTTACTCATCACTGTTGACCAATAACAAGCCATCTTGTGAGCGCTGACCTTTCAGACACCAGAGGGTCTGAAATAGTTGAAGCTACCGGGGTTGAACCTCCTCTGTTGAGGAACAAGCTGCTAAATGGTTTGCAGACAGTTATCAATGGTGCAAATATGTCTTCTGTGTAAACTTATTGTCCGAGCAATGGAGATTTTTTTCACCTCTTTAATAATTCTTTACTGAATGAACTGACTGCACAGCTTTGGTGCTTTTAGTGTCGTCATCAAGCTTCTCAAAACCACATGTTTCAGATGTAGGGATTATTTCACTGGGTCACGTTCTGGAGGGACCAGGTCTTTAAAGCAGAATTTTCTAAGACAGTGCTACTCATGCGTTTTCCTTTTAATTTTTTCAAGATTATTTTTTGGGCTTTTTGTCTTTATTCCAATCAGAGAGCTGAAGACATGACAGGAAGGGGGGCAGAGAGAGGGGATGACACGCAGCAAATGAGCTGCAGGCGGGAGTCAAACCTGCAGCCAGAGGACTGACAGCCTCAGTACATGAGGCACACACCCTACCAACTGAGCTACAGGGTTGCCCCCACTCGTGCATTTTCAAATTTAAACTTGAAGTTTCTCCTCCTGTCTGTCTGTAACAGTCACACTTCAGCTTTTGACAGCAGGGAGCTTGAGCGGCCCTGAGAAAGACAGCAGGCAGCGGAAGAGACAAAAAAAAAGAAGGAAGACAAAACAGAACAAGTGAGACGCATCAGAGCTGCTGCCAGGAGGAAGTGACAGCGTCACGGCACAAGTGTGTCGCCATTCAGGGTCCGAATCGGTTCTGACCCATTTCTCCTCCATCATTCCGGTTCTTTGTCTGTGTGTGTGTGTGTGTGTGTGTGTGTGTGTGTGTGTGTGTGTGTGTGTGTGTTTGGTGCACTGAAGCCTTTCAAGGGGAGATGGAGGGAGAAACACAGAGGTGGATTTCTGTTGTGATGGTATTAGCCTCTGTCAGGCTAAATGGGCTTTAATTGGTGGAGTGTTTGGTCCAACACAGCCTGGATTTTCTACACACACACACACACACACCTACACACACACACACACACACACGTCTTTCATCCAGGCTTCATCTCGGTATAAACAAGCTTCTTATCTCTGCCATTCTTTCAGTTTTTCCTCTTTCTCTCCCTACTTCCTCTCCTGTCTCGGTCTCTTTTCTTTGCCCTCACTAGAACCTGTAATTTTGAGTAAGATTAACAGTTTTTTTTTTTTTTTTTTTAGTAACTGTTCATGTATGTGTATGTGAACGGGAAAGTGAGACAGACACAAGGGGAGAGTAAATGTGTACGTGCATGTTTGAATGCTTCGGGCTGGATTTCCAGATTCCAGCGCTGCTTTATGAAGCTTTAGCTCTGGAAAAGTCTTTCACATTCCCTCAACAATTTCTCTCACTAACCCAAAGAAATGGATGAATGCAAACTGCTTTCACAGACTCTCAGTTAGACGCATATCAAAGGACCTGGTTACTGGTGTTGCAAGTTTTCACTCATTAATTACAAATCACACATATTTAACACTAATGCCAACAATCCAAAGAATACCACAGCTCTTTTTGATTGACCCTCCAGATTAACTTCCAGTAGCAGTTTGGTGATCTATGCAGTGTGTGCTGAGCTCCAGCTCTGTGCAACCCTGATCAGGTGTGGTGTAGATAATGGATGGATGGATGAAGTTGTAGTTTTCCTGAAGTTTTCTGTGATCACTCATCACAGTACAGTTTGTTATTGCCTTCCTAAAGTTTCCTGATCTGGTGCCCCTATTGGCCAGAAGCAAATTTCCTAAAAAATAATTAAAAGCTCCATTTTAAGGTTGAGGTCTGGTTATAATTAGGGAATGGTTGTATGCTTGGTCAAAATATCAATTTACTTTTAAGCCTGTTCTCTCTCACAATGTGTAAAATACTGCAGCTTGAGCATCATTTCTGGAGGCGACCCTCTTGTGTTATGTTTTGATGAGCTGTCAGAATCAAGTGACGCAGTACAAAAGGCCGAGGAAGTCTAAATATGGAGGAGGTGGGGTGGATGGATGGGACAAACAAACAGTGGGTGTCCTGTGTGAAACCAATGGTCAACGCTGACTTGAAAAAAATGAAAATGTGGTCGCCCTAATACATATTTATTTCAATCAAAACCATTTCCTCTACCTAAACAAATAGTCTGCTTCCTAAACTTAACCAAGTTTTTCTGCCATTATTTTGAAAGTCTAACTGGAAGTTGCATATTTATTATTTCTAACTTGACTGCGGAGCCCCTGCATGTGCAAACTGTTTCTACAGTAGAGGGCTATGCAGAGTGTGGTTTGAAGCACAGGTCCACCGACCAAGCTGCCATATTTGACAAGTTGGGTGTGTACAATGTTCAAGATTGATCCACCTGAGGGCACACAGCAGAGATGAAACTGTGTGAATATTTGATATCATGATTATTGTGACCACAATTTTTACAGTTATCAGTATTATTGTGGTATTGTTGTTAAACAAGTGCTGAAAATGTTCAAAAAGCACTGATACACCCACTGAAATCATTTAGCCAAGTTTCATATTGAAAACTTGTCAACGATTTGAAATGTCATCATGTCCTTGTCAGTGTTTTCACTGCAGCAAAACAAACCACACTGCATGCAGCACCTGTGTCTGGGAGTCTGCTGCTAACTTTAGTTGATGCTGGTCAGTATTTACTGTAGGTTTTCAAACTGCATTAATCAAACACAGTTTTAAAAATACTTAACATTTTAAAAGATAATACTACTTGTTAGGATTTTTATCGTGAAACTGGAGGCCTAACTGTTTCATCCCTCGTACACTGCTTTGAATTCATTCTTTCTTTTTACTATATCAGCACAATCCATGGGAAACTCTTCCAAACATCCAATTGTAGTACTGAATAGCATTCAATTGACCTCATAAAGCTCCACCATCAGGCCAAAATTGTCTGTGCACAAAAAAAGGGGGTTGGAATTGGTGCCCTGTCAGTCTCTGGTCTGGACACTCATTAATGAGCTTTATTACACAGCAATTAAACACTGACACAGTCACTGATCTGTCTCACTCCTTCACTCTTCACGCACACACGCGTACATACACAGAGTTAGGTGAGGAGGATAATTTAAAGGAGGAACGGGACCACTGACTTTCACAGCAACTGAATCACAGATGCTTTTGAGTCGGTTATAAATTAGCCTCCATAAAGACGGTTAATTATTACAGAGCGGCTCAGGCCTGAGTGATGAACAGTCAACGGCATCACTCAGTGTTGAAAAGCGATGGGGACATAAGGGCTCAGATGAAAAAACATTTTTAAAGCTACCACAAGGAGTTTTTAACTGGTTACAAAACCTTCTCAATTTGATGCTAATGCATCTAAATGACCTTCATAAGCAAACAAGACCATCAGCTAGAAGATCGTCTTCTGCTATATTCTTAATGCCTGTCACTGGGTCAGATACTCCTGGAAATCAGATTAAATGACCCTGTGTTTACATTTTCCTTGGCAAAATTACAGTAAATCATAGATTAACCAGTTAAAAAGAACCAGAAAGGAATTCTTAATTAGATACTTAAAGTTAGTTAAAGTCAAAGTTACTTTATATTATATTTTATGTTTTTTTTACAGTGTAAACACGACTGCTTTTGTCCACAGGGGCCTCCAAAATCAACAAAATATGAAAGTACTTTAATTCAGAGAAAAATGCATAACTGCACATGAAAAGGGCATAATATATGGACTACTATACTACTACTATATTTTATTACTCCCACTATAATTTCTACGGCCAATATCTCCAAAAGTTGGCAACTCACTCCAGAACAATCTAGATGGAAACATGAATTTTTGGTTTTGGGGTGAACTGTGCCTTTAAATGGTAATATATTGTGCCTGATGCATGTAAGACAGGGATGTTTCCATCATATCACAGCTGCTTTAATCAAATCAGCTTTAAATAAATCAAATCACTTGATAAGTTATCACTCCATTTTACGTTTCACATCTATTTTTACTTCTGTTTTTCAATTAATTTGCATTTTCATCAGATCCATTTATATCCATTATGCCCTGTCATTTCCACCCTTTATATTTTCTTAAATGAACTGTGCTTTTAAAAAGTGATAGGGATCAAACTGACTATTTCAAAAAGTAGCTGAGACATGTCTCCAGTATACAAGGTTAGAATTTATCATCATCATCAATCTGTCAAGAACAAAACCCCCAAAACTAGATTGTTTTACTTTATTTATCATGGAAAGCAAAAGGTAAAATGGGACACAGAAGCAACACTATGAACATAAATCAATTTTATCTAAAAAAAACCCTCCCAGTAAATTACTCAGAATAAGTTGTGAGAAGTTGTGATACAGATGTGATCAATCTGAGCAGCTTTGAAACTCATAAATAAAGGATTACTTTCTGCAGTTCACTGCCTCAGTTAGAGCTATTACAATGCTCGTTAGTCTGTTACTCAAAGCGCGCTCCCAGTTCAGTGCCACGTGGGCGCGCACGGCTATATCCTGTGACTGAAAGCATCCCGACTTCATTCACCCCGGAGATCACAGGACCGCAGGGACCTGACATCAAACTCCTCTGGGCTGCAGAGTGGAGACGGTTCTTTTTCGCCTTTTCCTCCCCGTGTTCAGGACAGAACTGGTTATTTCAGGGAGCTTCAGTTCACAAGATTTTACCAAATTGATGACTTGTGCATGCAAAGTGCCAAGATGCCCAGCCGCTGCAGGATGCATACATGTGCGGTTTTGGACGGATTACACTGAGGACAAAATGATGGATATTGTTGGACGTGTTTTTCCACTGGACACCTGCTGTTTTGATGCCAAAACGAAGAGCTGCTGAACATCAACTTGACCTCAGTTAGGTTTGATTGTTTGATGCTTCAAACTTTTGGACAAACCGTTGCGCAACTGTGAGCTTTTTTTCCCCCTGCATCTCAGACTTCAACATGCTTTATATTATTTTGGAAACCAGCCCCTCTCTCACCTGACTTGCACTTGAACACAGGAGCAGAACAAGCTTGGCTCAAAACTCTGACCTGCGTTTCATTCAGGAGTTTAAACATCAGCTCAAGTTTTTTTAGACGCTCCTGGCTCGCTCTTTCATCGAGGTGGTGGTGGCGGCCAGTTCTCCCGAGGGATGTTTGTGGGCTCCCGAGACCAGGGAGCGACAGCCCGGCTCCTGCAGTGGACCTCCGCCTCGTCCTGGTGCCTCTGCAGCGGATCTGAGAGGAGATGAGAGCTGCGGTGTACCACCTCCTCGCCGGCTGCCTCTGCCTGTTACGCACCGCTGCTGAGGTAAACCGCGCGGCTTTTTATTGTGGTTGATATCTGCTGACGCTTGCAGTCAGATTTGTTGCATACTTGTTGCAATATCATGCAACAGATCTAGTTCACTTTGCGTAATTACGCGCAGATGATTACTCTCTTTTGACGCAGACTGACTATGGTCCTTTTCTTTTAATAAAAGCAACAAGTTGGCTGCCGCTGACTCACTGAATCTGCAGATTAGTGATGCTTGCATGCTTCTGCGCCCTTCACGCACCAACAGGCGCAGCTTTGTATCTCCATCCCAAATAAAGCCGCTCATGCACTGACTTTCTTCCCGCAGGAGTCTCCTCTCCCCCGGGAGCTGTTGGAGCGACTCTCCCGCAGCGAGATCCGCAGCATCAGCGACCTCCAGCGGCTGCTAGAGATAGACTCCGTAGGTAAAGCGCTTCATTATACTGTAATACAACTCTGTCATTCCCACAGGCTGGGTTAGTGAACCTTGCAGCAAAATATTCAGTCCATATGACGTTTGTGATAAGAGCATCATAATGCATAAATAACCTCCTCAGCTGTTTTTCATAGTAAATGATTATTATAAGAATTATTATTATGATTGACAGAAAACTGAAACAGCAAAGAATGATGTTCCTGCAGCTTTGAAAGAGCCTTAGTGAGTTCTTACTCAATAAAGTTCACAGATAGCAAAATTTGGTTCCCAAAATGTTGTGGGAAAGTTAGTTTTTGATTCTGGGAGCTTTGATTGAACATTCCTGCACAATGTTCCTTTGTTAAAATATTTTTTTCTGGTGTAAAACCAACGTCACTGTTACCTACCAGAATGTTCTGGGAAGGTTAGTTGAATATTCCAGGAAGGTTCCTGAGATGTGAAAATGCCAAGTTTTTCTGACTTCAAAACAACAATATTTTCATGTTTGCAGAACATTGTTGGAAGGTTGATTGATTGTTGCAGGAAGGTTACTTAAATGTTTCTCCTTAACGTTCTCTAAATGTTAAAATGTCAAGTTTTGGCAACATGAAAGTGTTATTATTAAATTTCCAAAATGGTCTGGAAAGGTTGGTTGAATGTTCCTTGAATGTTTCCCTTCAAAGTTCCACAGATGTGAAAAAGGCAAGCCTTATGTAAATCCAACATTTAGGTAACATTTACAGAATATTCTTCGAAGGTTAGCTGAACGTTCCAGATAGGTTATTTGAATGTTTTCCCTCAACGTTACCTTAAAGTTACAGTCATAATTTTGCCTTACTTAAAAGTAACGTTATGGTTATGTTTCCAGAGTGTTCCTGGAAGGTTAGTTGAATATTCAGGAAGGTTACTTAAGTGTTTCCCCTTAAAGTTCCCTGCATCTTAAAAGCAGAGTTGTTCTGTGCAAGTGTAACGTTCCTCAGAGGATGCAGAATATTTTGAGTTACCTAAAAGGATACCACCAGGAAACCTCGGTGGAACCTTAACAAAAATGACTCCCAAAAATGTTACTTCATGTAGTTATTGTAACGTTGCGGGAATGTTGAACAAAAACATTTGCACAACATTCTAAGAACACTATGGGAGGGTTACCTAAAAGGTTACCAACAGCAAACTTATTAACATTACCCCCAGAAAATGTTACTTCATGTGGTTATTAGAACGTTTAGGGAACGTTATGTTCAAAAACATTTGCACAACATTCGTAGAACATTGTTGGAGGGTTACCTAAATGACTATCAGCAAGGAACTTCAGTGGACTGTTGCAAAAATTACCCCAAAAAACTTTACTTCATGTGGTTAGGATGTTTTCAGACTGAAAAAAAGCTGCAAAGAACCTGTAGGGAACGTCCTGGTAATGTTATGGGAACATTATGTGTTAGCTGTGTCACCGCTGACAAACATCAGTCCACCGCAGAGGCTTCCATGTGGCGGTCAGGGCTGCTGCTTCCCTCCCTGTCTGTGCCTTGAAAGCCTCTGAATTGAGGTATTAGTTGCATCTGGTTCAGTGCACAGTAAGAGGATGCTGTCCCCTCGTCTCATTACTGGAATACCTCACTGGATGTTGCTAGGAGACCGGCGGCCCGTCTTGTTCTTTACACCCTCCATGAACTCTGAGGCAGCGCTAACTTTGTGCTCATCGGCCGCTGCCGGTGGTCAACTAGGAATGAGGCGTGGATTTATAAAGAAAAAATGTTTGTTTAAAGGAGCATTCCACCAATTTTACACATCAAAATCAGTTTACTGGTCAAGTTAAGCACGTCAAGCATGTTAACATGTTTGTCAAGTATGAAACTGTTATGACATCATTGTGATGTCAGCAGGGTTATCCTGTCTTGGGCTTGGAGACTAAATGTTTTTAATGGTAGTAAGTCTGCATTTCGTGGAGTTTTAAAAGATGTCAGCATGTACAGAAACAGTCATGGAGGGTCTAACGAAGAGGCAGTTGAATTATGGGAACTGTAGTATTTTTTTTGAAGCGCCATACTAAAAGTTGGAATATCTCAACTTCTGCAGCACAGTTTTGACATTTATTTTTAAAACAGTTTCTTGTGAGTCTCCTAAAACTATCCAAGTACAATAGAGAGCTGCTGGAATAACGTATTTTTGTAGGCCAGACTGGAAGTTAGCATCGCCCTGTTTCCGTCAACAAAAACCAGACGGGATGTTTGGATTAGTGACTTGACTTCAGTGTCACGACTAAGCACCACTACTTTTGGTGGCAACCAGACATGTTGCTTCTCACTAATTACTTTTTCAAATTAAATTATGCAATTGCAGCTATTGAGATTTAAATGGGCTCATTACTCGTAACTTTTGTTTGACCTGAAAATGGCTTACAAGTGCAGAGGATAGCAGACGAACACAACATATTCCCTGGATTTTCTGCTGTATGATACAAAGTCACCCAACCTAATGGAGGCGTAAGACAGTTTAGGCAGCTTGCTTTTCGTGTTTGTAATGTTCAGAGTATAAACTGGCTAACCCAAGGCAATAAAAGGGTGGGAAAGCTAGTCGTTGCTGCCCTCTGGTGGTCGGAGGTATAACAGAATGTCTATAAGTGATGATGATGATAATAATAGATAAAAATTTAACAGTTGTTACTAAAATAATACAGCTCTGTGTGGATTAATAAGAGAATTGAAACAGACATTTAAAAGTTACCAGTTAGTTAAAGGGGAAGTTACTTTCCCCTTCTAACTAACTAAGTCAGTTACCTTTGAGAGTAACTAGTAACTGTAACTTATTACTAGATTTGTGCAACTTGTCCAACACTGCCACAAAGTGACCAGTGTTCATCATGATGACATTTAAAGTCAACCTGACAACCGCTGTAATCTCATTTAGCCACTTGTCAGCAGCCACCTTTTTAAAGACACATAAAAGCTTCAGAATTCACGACTCAAGTATTTACAGGTGTATTTTATATCTGTGTTCACCACAGACCTCATTTCAGGCAGCTTACCAAAAATTCAGCAAACGTAGCACTCTGTACTACAGTTTAGGTTTGTGCTGATGATCTCGGTTGTCATTCTTTTACCAAACTTCCTGCTGGTGTCTCCAAAGAGTCAAAATATTTAGATAAACTAACAAATTAGTTTCCCTTAACTTCCAGCTGATTTGGTAAAGATTTCAGTATCATTGTTCCATATTTCCTCTGCGTTCCTGTCACTTGTTCAGAAGAGAAAATCGTGTCCCCACCAGGAAATAATCCCTTTAAAACCCCTTAAAAACTTAAAGTTCGCCTCTCTGTCTTCATTTTTATCACAACTTATTGAGCTGGAAGAGCATTAAATTCAATCTGCAGCTGAAATTTGTTAAAAAGTGTTTTTTATATGCTTTAAAAACACCAAAAAGTAAATATTGTGCAAGTCAAGCAAATTTTCTTGAACCCATACACCAATATTCACCTTCAGTAAACACATTCGACGCCAGTTCTCATTATCCAGGTAATAAATCAGAGCTGCCTGAATCAGTGAGGTGAGACAGGAGGAAATAACTGTGGCATAAAACAGGCTTTATTGCATTTACGCCCCGAGTCAGACTCGAAGTTCCTGCCACACAAACTCCCTCCTGCTCTGAACTTCTGGTCGCCTGTGAAAAAAAAAAAATAGTTGATTCATTTTTATTTTTTTTTTATGTCTGCCGCTCGGAGCGGTGCCACCATTAATCCTGGCATCATTGAGATGCAAATGTCGAGTGTGACGGCTCCCCGGCTCGGTGGGGGTCAAGTGGCTCACTTCATTATGCTGTTGTCATGCTGCCCATTATTGGTCTGAGAGCAGGGCCCGCTGGAAGGCTGCTGTGTTGCTATGTATAATTCATGCTCAAATTCCTGCGTGTCAGGGCGAGAGACACAGACACACACAGAGAAATGTTGAAGGTGGACTTTGTTGTGTTTTAGAAGCACATTGTGTAGAGGCAGGCGTGTGTGCGTGACTGCTTTCACACACACACACACACACACACACAAAAAGTGTGAGGTTTGGTATTCAGAATCATATTCAAACAGTCCTGCCCAAACATCATTTATGCTGATTTACAGGAATCTTTCTCTTTTTTTTCCCTCTCTTCCACACACACAGAAGTTCACACGACACACACACAAACTCCTAATTTATTGGCTTTGAACGTGTCTGTGGATATCGTGTGGTTTGGCGTCTCTGAGTGCTGAAATCTGAAAGTGGATCTGTGAACATTTTGGAAACATTTGATTGACTTTTACAGGATCTCATGACAAACACACACACACGCTCATAAAGGTGGAGCTCAGTATAAAAAGCAGCTGCCTTTCCCTTGTTAAGATTTTAAATTATCACTAAACTAAACATAAACTGCAGCTTGGATTTTTCCGCCTGTCACGTTCTAAGATTTATGTTTGTTTCTGCTCGGTTAAATAAAAGCCATCAGTCATAAAACAGA
>JAJHUR010094847.1:8020-33306 GCA_027495735.1 Lutjanus campechanus | reverse complement strand
AAGAGACAGGTGTGTGTGTGTGTGTGTGTGTGTGTGTGAGAGAGAGAGAGAGAGAGAGAGAGAGAGAGAGAGAGAGAGTGCGTCCACTCATATATGTGTTTTCTCCCCCTCCAGCTCATTACCATAGAGCCTTGTTAGTATAGCTGCTGCTATGTACTGTACATGGTGTGCCGTTTCGTTCCATTAGGTCCTATTTTCTTCATTTTGCTCTTACAGAAGGAACTGCAGGCTTGCCCATTTAAAACCCCTAGCAAATGTTGAAATAACAATGTATTTAATCACATATAGTGACCCAAAAAAATAATTACATCATTAGGTGTCACAGTCTACCCATGCATTTCTTTCACTTAATCCATGCTTGTGATTCCTCAAATTTATCTTATTTTCTGTTATGCTTTTAGAATTAAAGGTGCTAACTAGAACCATCTTGTCCCCATAGGATAACACTTTTTGGTTCATGGTAGAACACTTTGTAAAAGGTTCCACCCAGAACCACTATGAAAGGATCTACAGAGAACCCTTCCATGGTGTAATCGTCCGTCCCAGAACTCTCTCTGGAGGTTCTATCAAGAACATTTCCACCTTCTCAGGGTGCAAACAGCAACCCACCCAGGGGGTTCTATCAAAAGCCTTTTAATTTTCCAAGGGCTTTGTTTAGAACCTGCCCAAAGCCCTTTTTTCACCAAAATAGCTGTGGTTCTTGAACCAGTTCTCTTCAAGATTCTTGGAACCTTGTTGCTATCTAGTGAGCTGGCCTGCATTTCCACCAATTTTGAGTGGAACCATTGTAATCAAGGATGTCATTAACAGAGGGCATTGCAGAATGCACAACAACCTGGTTCCCAAGGAAATCCTGAAGGTTCCTGCAGGTAGCCAACTTCCAGGTTCTTAACCAATTTATTTTGGTATAAATGCTCCAGATGGATCAAAATTAGGTGCTTGAATCAGAACAGGGGCTTTTTCCATGTTCGAGGAAAAGGCCTATATGAGAAGTTCGACAGAGAACGTTTCTATGGTATAATGGTTCCACCCAAAACAATCTTGGGGGTTCTATTCAGAACCTTTCCACCTTGTAAGGGTTTAATCTTGACATCACCTGGGGGGTTCTACCAAAAACCCTTATATTTTCCAAAGATTTCAACTAGAACTCACTTTGGGGGTTTTACCAAAAACCCTTTTATAAGGGTTTCATCTAGAACCCACCAAGGGGATCTAAAAACACCCTTTTACTATAATGTATTCTACATATGAGGCAAAAACACAAGCGCACAAGTAAAATGACTTGATTAAGGCGATCAAGGGGATACAACTACATTTAATAATAACATTTGTAACCTGGATAAACATTTGAATATTTGAGGCATGAGATCTTTTAACACCCATGCCTTCAACAATTCTTGAAGGATTCATTCTTCAAAAAAGGGTTCTTTGAATGAAAAGGGTTGCTAATGGAGCCCTTTGTCTTACAAAGAACCCTTGACAAACCCTTTCTCCAAAAAAGGGTTGTTCACAAGCAAATGGTTCTCAGTAGAACCACAGCCCTTCGGGATGAACCATTTTGGGAACCCTTATTCTCAAGAATGTATTATTATTTGGCCTTTTTCCTCTTTCTTCTTTTAAAATCTTTTCCTTTCTCACTTTCCCCCTCATTCATTTCTCCTCCTCTTCCCCTCTCTTCCTCTCCTGGGCCCTGTTCTCTGCTCTCCAGCCTCCTTCAGCTCATGAAATGGATGGAGGCAGAAAGGGCATTAGCGTAGATGAATGGAGGGACTGGCCTAACACAATCTGGCCCACTTCAGCAGACAATTTAATATGGACTCGCCCACAGTGCCGTTACCCCGCCAGGGTGCTGCACTAAATCTCACTTTGACTTGCTATGATGGATACAGATTTGACAGATCAAAACAGTGTGTGTGTGTGTGTGTTGGTGTGTGTGCATTCCTGTGTCTGTGTAGGCATGATGGATACGACAGACGATCGACAGACGGGTGAGCTGTGAGAGGCAGAAGCGATAATTATAGTATTTATCTGGGTTAGGTGTCATGGCTGCCTATGCTGCATTATGAACAGATAAAAGGCTGAAACGTCTTTCAATGCATTCCATCAATTCAGCACCTGCACCTCGATTTTTTAAAGGGAGCAGACTATACAGGAAACAGATGAAGTATATGATTTAAGTGAATGTCTTCAAATGCAGAATGGAGACTGTTGTGGCCTCATGGGACTTCTTTTCTTTGCACTAGAATATAGAGCTATATGGAGAATAGTATAAATTAAGAGGAATTCAAACCAAATGAAAGTAGAACATATTCTTTGGGAAAAGAGGCTGCTATCCATAAAGAAAAAATAACATTTTCAGCTTAAATGTGCCAAATTTTGTGAATGGCATACTTCAACGTATCTTCAACCACTTTCAGCACTTTCACTTCACCTGATACTTAAACTTCACTTGACTTGTACGCTTAAACTTAAAAACACTTCAACTTTTTTCAGTGCTTACACTTGAACTGAAACTTCAACCCCTCTCAGCTGCCATTTCAACTTCTTTCACTTGTATTTCGAGTTCCACTTCAACTTATTCAGCTATTTCAAATGTTTCAAACAGCATGCTGGTCATTCCCAGCCATTTGCATTATAGGACACACACTTTCTAAAAGAGAAGATATTGTGGAAATGTATCACGAACAGTTGTTAAAAGTTAGGCCTACAGTGTCTGTCAAAATATGAGATTGTCATTCAGTTCACATGTAATGGAATTAGCACGAATACAATCAAATGTTATACCTTCAAAATATAGAAGCTGAGAAAACTCGAAGAAATAAGACAACTAGCATCAAGTTTACTCAACATAACATGGTCAGGATATAGGATTTAGTGGCATCCAGTGGTGAGGTTGTAGACTGCACAACTGAGTACTGCTTATAAACAGCTCATTCTAAGGTAACAAAAATGCATGAATAAGCACACTAATGAAAACATACTTGTGAATATTGTATTTAATTTCTGCCATATTTGGCCAAGAGATCCTCCTAAATCTTACAAACTGGACCTTTAAAATTAGTTTAATAAATCATATTGTAACTTTATTTTTGACCTGTATGTTAGGTTGATCAAACTTAAAATTATTATCTCTGTCAATTGGTAATTTTTGTGTTTAGATAATTGTAACATTTAAAGTAGACAAGCATAATCATTAAAGGTAGAATCAGTATGAGATGTCTGAAAGTCCCAGGATGTCAAATACAATGTTTTGGGCCTGAACACAGCGAATACCGCGCCCGCTGAGAGAAATGCTGAGAGAAGTTTTGATTGAAAGCTATATGTATATATGTATATGCAGTAACATGCAGTCAAAGAACAAACAATTGAACCATTGATTTAAATCTTTGTCTGAAATGTAACAAGCTGCTTGCATCACTGTCTGGTGAATTTTACCCCAAATGCAATGTAAGCTGGGAGGTGTGCTAATAAGCTAACAAAGTTGAATAAACATCAATTATTAAAAAAAAAAAAAAAAAGTCCAGCATTTTATTATGTCAGCTGGACTATTAAATACAACCTCAGTCAACTTTATCTTCTCCTGTTTTTTTGTACTTAAATATGCTATGTGCTAGGCTTCTCTACATTAAAAAGAAATTTTAAAGATGATTAAAATACTGGGGGACATGTAAAAGCAAAATCTATTAATATCTTAAAGTAGCTAATGTTCACAAAACCCTAGCTAATTCATTAGCTAACTAGTTAGAGTGTTTTGCTAAGATGAGCTATCTTAAGATGTGACCCTGTATGTTGCTTTTATTGGAAAGGAGAAAGTTGACTGAGGAACCAACTTTGCAGATTGGAGCACACAGAAAAGGCGCAGGGCTTAAGGGTCAGTTACTAAGAAAAGATAATGACAAATCAATCTTATTAGATATAAACTTGCCAATTAACTTTTTGAGCAAATGTTTAATTTTTTTGTTTAGTTAATTGTATTTATTCTAATTATTTCTAAATTCACATCTTTTTTTATTGTGACACAACAAAATGTCATATGTAAGAAAAGCCTATTCATAAATCAGTTTCTTTTATACTTCACAGGATTTGGCACTCACATTGCTACTAAAATTAAAAACGTAAATCCTATTGCTTTTACTGTTATCACTACTGTTGCTGCTACTAATGCTACTAGTTACAAACTACCCTCATGTTAATTGTGTTTGATAATTGAACTGTTATTGGTTTAATCAGCTGCAGCCAAAGGAACAGGTAAAACTAATAGGCTTAGGTCTGAATAACCGCTGCCACCCTGTCCTCTATTAACAGCATCTTATTAGCCAAGATAAGGGACAAATCAATGCTTTGAAAGCCAGTGGATGAGCAGTGCAAAGCCATTTATCTCCACTGACTCAATTAATTCCACCACTATCATTAAGCAGATCAATCAACGCAAAAGAGTGCATTTCTAAGTGACAGCTTTACTAAGATGCACTAATTGCCCCTTATTACTGGGAAATATCATTAATTTTAAGAATTACCATATGTTACCATGATGCCCATAAACAGTCAGCCAGGGTGGCGCGATACTAATTTGTACTCATACCGTGTGTGTTGCTGAACTTTGACATGCAAAGGAGCCATGCAGTGCTGCACCAGGGCTGAAAATTGATAGCCTGTGAGCGTAAAAAAGACTTTTGACAGATAATTTTAACAGAAAGGGAAGCAGTGAATTCTAAAACAAATTGAGGTGGGCATGGCTCGGTGCATCGCAAAGTAAAAATGAAAGGCTAAAAAATATGTAAGGGTTATTAGGTTGTAGGAAAATGTGATACAATGTGATCTGATGTGGGTTTTCCTTGTTACCTACTGTGATATGCACTTTCCCTCAACCTGTCTTGTCTGCTTCACTTAACAATGGCTTACATTTACCAGAATGCCTTTAATCAAGCTCAATGGAAAATGACTGTATTCCGTGCACATGTGCAGGTAGGCAGGTTGCTTGTATGTGTCCACGTTTATATGAGGGGAACTGTACTGGCTTAAGTAATATAATAATAAATAACTTACTCATATAATTTAAATAGTCTTTGACATGCAAAACATGATGTCAAGCTCTATAAGCTTGTTTCAAACTAGTCATTACAGAAGCACAACAAGCAAGCCAACAATCAGAGGATACACCTTTTTTTTTTCTTTTAATATAATTTATTTTAATATCTGTGTGCACAGAAAGACATAATGCTGAGCGTGTGTTTGACAAAGGCTATACTTAATGTTCAAATGCATAGTTCATCTTTTTGTTTGTTATCCTCTCAGAGTATGACTATGAGTATGAGTATGAAGCTGTCAGGTTTGGTTTACATATATGGCCTCATTAAGCACATTAGGGAGCATAAGTTTGCTTGTGGGCCCCTAGCCTTGCCCCTGCACTATATTTTCCTTTATCCATCAAGTAAGTGTAATAACATCGACAGTAGAAGAAATGGACAGAGCTTCAGAGTCTGAAAGGTGGCCAGCAAGGTGCAACGCCACTGGTTGCAAAAAAGAAGTCACATTATCTGGAATCTTACGAGAAAATGATTCTACTTCTCACTTGATTTATGACCTCAGTAAACAGTTTCCCAATACAGCATGATGCTCATTCTTTCAAAATTATGGTCCCATTTCAGGTAAAATAGACAATAAAGCAGTTACAGTGTGACTGACAGGTCATTTTCAGTGTGTCCGTCCAGTGCAACGCACAAGGCATACGAAACTCAGATCAAACTGTCAAACTAGAAGAAGAACTTCCTTCATTAATCCCCCTTGGGGATTTTTTTTCACTCCATTATTAATTGTTTTACTCAGACATAGGCTTGTAAACACACATGTACATGCAATTTGTGGGAGAGGTGGTATGCTGCCCACACAGTAGATCAAATACGGATCAAGAGTATGTTACTACATTGCCTATTTCCTGCTTAAAATTTTTTCAGAAACATAATTTAGTGTACATTTGTACATTTTAGTTGTAATACAAGAAAGATTGTGACCAGGTGGCCATCATTGTGTTTCTGGTTTCCAACAGAGCCTCCCAAAACCAAGATCAAACTGTAAAACTAGGCAGGTATGGATAACGTTTATGTTACTACATTGCCTATTTCTTGTTTAAAATGGTTTCAGAAGCTTTTAGAGTACTGTTTAGCTGTAATACAAGAAAGGTCGCAACCAAAACAAAAAAACAAGATGGCAACCCCCATAATGCCAAACGTGAGGCTTCAAAACAGTTGTCCACAAACCAGTGGGTGACGTCATGATGGCTATGACCAGTAATTATTCTACTGTCTATGTGTAATAATTACTGTATTTGTGTTTTTTGGGGAAATATATTATTCACTCTTCTTGCAGCTGGATGAAAGGTTCAATAATCTTCCACTCTGTATATCTGTAGCCTACAGCACTATATGAAGCTATCCTGGCAGAAGCTGATTAGCTTCACTAAACGTAAAGACAGGGTGACACAGCTAGCCTTTCTCTGTCCAAAGGTATCAAAAGAGTTACTTTTTGGACAGAGTACAAAACACAGTCCAGATACAGGAAGCTATCATAGCTCATTAACTGTATTGAATCCACTTTTATAATGCACCTCTTAAAAGTATAAACTGCTCCACTAAACAGGAATGGTTTGCAGGCAGTTGTAGGACAGGAATCTGAGTATCTTTTGAATAAACTGTGTCACCTTTGACTGATCATTTAGTGACCAAGCTTATGAACTGACAGCTCGTTAGCTCAAAGAGCTTCTTTACCCTCTTAAAAAAAACTCTTGATTGAATGAAATTATGTACCACCCCAAGAACAAAGTACCTGTGGTGAGAATATCAAGAAAATAAAGTTTTCAGAGCTATAGCAACTGACTGATGCAGTCCTGTTAGTTGGTGTGTTAGTGGGTTATCTCGTAATACCAGCTAGCCCTGCGTGCTGTCCCTCCTTCACTAAGTTTCTAGAAGCAAATATTTCATGAACACACACAGATAAAATAAAATTTGTTTTGCCACTTTAGTGTGACTGGGCCATGGTGCAGGTGAATATTTGTGAAGAGCGAGCAGGAGTCCTACTGTGCATTCAAATGGGTGGTGTGGAAGAAAAGGAAACACCCTTTTCATTATTTACACAGATTTTTGCATTATGGCAGCACATTTGACACATTGACAGGCTGGTAGTCTCCTGGGTGGACCAAAGACAGCACAGCTGATATAACAGACCTTTGTCTGCCAACAAGCCCACAACCACAATCTGGACAAAGGATAATGTTGGCCATAAAAAAGTGAAAAAGGGGCTGTAAAAGAAAACATCTCTTTACAACAAAGGCTCTACTATCATGGGAAGTGGAGTCATTGTAAATGAGGGGAAGAAACATGGACAGTTCCAACCTTGCTGACAGCCCTAGGATCCTGGAAGTGCATCCTTGCCAACTAAAACGACTAAATGCAGCATCACAAAGCTTAAGTTAGAATTGCGAAGTTGCACAATGGAAATTAAATGGATGAAAACAACTCAGAAAGGCTTGCTCACCTCTATCAGACAGAACTATAATCCGCTCATAATGTATTTGACAGTGATAGCAAAAGTTAAACTTGATCTCTGAGTGTAAAGTGGGTCACTGAAACAGCCAAGAGACATATAGATAGTATACAATGCAATGTATAAAATATGTGAAACTGTGAACATACAGCACTTTCATAATGTTGACATTGAGCCCTTTTCACTTGAACAACTTCCAGTGTTGACCTCATGTGGAAATGTTAATTTTAGCGCTTTTTGCTCTGCAGCATGTAGTTGTTACGCTAAGAACTGTAAGTACTTTCCAAGTAAGAAAACTGACAAAGAAGTGTTGTGTAAGTAGAAGGTCAATAATGTGGAGTATTAATATTCAGCCTTGGCTTTACAGCTTTGAAAGGATTATAAGCAAGTTTCATCACATGAAAGTAGTGCCTCCTGGAGGGTTGGCATCTTTGATATAAAGATGTGATCAGAATTTGATTGGAGTAGTACAAGCAAAGTGCAGGAAAGGGAGAGAAGATATACAAAGAGGTGGTACAGAATAATATAAAGTAACAGAGTTGAAAGAGGAAAAAGGAAAAAGCATAAACAGCACAGAAAGGGAAAAAATGGGAAACGGATGAAAGCAACACAAAACTCGTCTAAGACAAAGAAATTGCGCGGCAGAGAGAAATAGAGGGCAAGCTTGAAGAGAAAGAGCGGAAGATAGGATACAAATGCTAAAAGTCAAAACTGGGATTCTACTGGGAATGCACAGAAGAGAGGAGGTTTGCAAAAGGGAGCTAAACGGGCAGAAAAGAGGCCAAATGAGAGGTTTTATTTTCATTTTATTATTATATTTTATCATGGCTCATGTTAGCCAGCTGGAAACCATTGGAACTGCTCTGGTGATCAGAAGCAGCAAGGTGATGAGTGAAGGAGATAAACCTTCTCCACTCTCTTGCAGATAAGACAGAATTAGAATATCTTTTATTTTACCCTCTTCATGCTCTTTTTCTCTCTCCATCTCTTTCCCCCATCTCATCTCACTCTTTCCTTCCCCATCCTCTTCTCCTCTTTCATCTCTCTGTCTCTCTTCTTCCCATTTCTTCATCCTCTTCTCACTTTTTATCTCGCTGATAAGGTTTCTATCTAACTGCCAGTCAACTCTGAAGCCAAGCAGACACTGATAATGCTCTGACATCTCCTGCAACCACAATTAACTAAAGCTCTGTCTCCCCTCCTCAGAAGAGAAAAAAAATATTTTCTGTCTGCCTTTTCTCCCATGTCGTTTTCTTCTCACTCCGAGCCACCTTGTGAATATGTGATCAGAGAGTTGGCACACATCTAACTTTTAAAGGAGAAGCCAGCTCCGCTCATCTGCTCTGTGTCGTGTCTCCCGGTGTTTCTGTGGAGAGTCAGGCTCGCGCAGCACGGCCGATCTCGATTCCAAAAGTAGGTGCATTTAATTTTGTTAGCAAGTGTGCGTGCCCGTGGTTCAGCGACTGAGTGAGTGAGTGAATGAGGATAAACTGTCACAGCTGCTCTGCTCGTTTCCAGCATTACATGGGTAACGTGTCAGCGACAGCTAATAGCTCATTCGCTGGTGCAAATTAAAACACAATCACCTAATAGGAGTACAGGGAGGGAGGCGGGATCTAACAGGATTTATGAGAAAATGAAAAGTGATTGGATGTGAAGTTTGAATTAGAGGAAAGCAGTCTGGTGTCAGACTCTATGAAGGTGACTGACTGGACTGGTGAGCGGCCGACTCTCAGTGGACCAAATCCCATCCAAAACCTGTCTGTCAAATTAATGTGATAGGTAGACCCCTCCCAGCAGTTAGGCTGGGCAAGCAACTTGCCAGCTATTAATTACGCTGTAGTCTCAATGGCCTTACATGCCCTTTTCTGCTTTTCACATTGATGCAAGTCATCTGCTCATCTGCATGACTTTACACATTTATCCAAAAAGTCAACATCCAGTCCAAGATGAGTCAACTTTAAAGTGAAACTATGTGACTTTTGAAATGGGAAACAAGATAATCATTCTCTTACAAATGAAAACTTGAAATCATAAGAAAATAAATTCATCCTTGATCAATCCAATACACTCAAGTACCGTGCTGATGCGGCCTTATTTGTTCTAGTATGACTGGTATCTTGTTGGTGGTGAATGTTATCTATTGTTAACTGTGTAACTGACATTAATGCATCAGTTTGCTGACTTCATGACTCTTCTCTACTTGTGCCACTGTTACACTGTTACAAATGTTACAAATGTCCCTGTGTATAATCACCTTAAAATAAGAATCACTGTTTTTTTGTTACATTAGAGAGAGCCATTTATATCTACAGAGGGTGCAGGTCTTCTTCCACAGAGTCCACTATGTTGTACTGCCAAATTTCTAAAGTAGCCCAAAACAGACAAACTGAACACTGGCTCCAGATAGGGTTTTGTACCAGTTTCGCAGCCACTGTTGGTTCTTGGAAGGGGATGGTGAGGCAGGTTGGTACAGACTGCAAGCTCAATGCTAGATGCCACTAAATCCTGCAGGCCTATTCAATTACTGTTACAAACAAACAAACAAACACACACACAAACAAATAAATAAATAAATAAATAAAGAACGTGCCGAGGGGGGCACCCTTCTAACTCAGTTGGTGGAGCATACGTCCCGTGCAGTGGGGCTGTCAGTCCTCTACAGCGACTGCCAGTTCGATTTCCGCCTGCGGCCCATTTGCTGCATGTCGTCCCTTCTCTTTCTGCCCCCTTTCCTGTCATATCTTCAGCTTTCACTATGAAAAATAAAGGCAAAAGCCAAAACAACTTTTTTTTTTAAAAGAAACATGCCAAGGGTCACATTTCCCATGTCTGACCTGTGAAGTTAGAACTTTAAATGTGTAAAACAATGTACATTTTCACTTTTTTCTTCCACTTTTTTTATTTTTTTGCAATTGGAAAAGAAACGATATAAATAAGTAAAGAAAAAAACAAAACAAAGCACCTTTGTAATCCTAGATCAACACAATGTTGCATTTAACATACTTTTTCATTCAGTTTTATTTCCTAATCCCCTTTAAATCATTTAAATCATTATAGTAGTGTCTCTGTGCTTAACAGCAGATGAATGGGCTTATAATGGCCTCCCTCTTGTTTGAAGAAATTATTCATTTATACTTTTCTTTTCATATTTATAAATGATTAAAGGGCTGGATTGAGGTTGTTAAAGAGTCCATGGGCTGCCAATTGAACTGGCCTGTCCTATACTGTCCTTTAAACTTTAAAATATGTCTTTTACAGTATTTTAGATAGCAACATCTATCTCTGACTCATTACTGTGGCAGTAACAAAAATATACCACCAACAACCAAGATGAGTTCAAAGTGAAAGTATTTGTTTATAAGGGACCATGCACAATATTAAACATAAATCAAATAAATTTGATTAAATAAATTTGATTCAAATAAATCTGGTATGGGGCAAATTGACAGCTGTTTTGCCTTGATTGTAGGGACAGTTGACTGACTAGATACTTGAAGGTAGGATTAAAAATGGCTATCTGCCTAGCGTTGTAGATAGAAGACAGAAAAATGGCATCAAGCAAATGACATTGTCGCACATCTACAGGTCACCTTTAGAAAATTAAAACTCTGCAATCTGCATATTGTTGAGAAAAATGTCAGCTTGACTGCTCATAGGAACCACTACCATGGCTTCCATGTTGACAGAAAATGGTTTTGATGGAACAGAAAGGGCAAAACAAAATTATATTGCCATGAAATACAACTTTTATTATTTTGCTGAGGACTAAGATGATTAATGGCTTCATTTTTTGAGTAAATATTTCCTTCCTAGCCTTGATAGAGTATTGTGTTTTTTGTGTATATCTGACATGTTTTTAAGTTGCTAGTGTTTTGAATAAGGCCATAACCTCCACTGTATGCCTTAAGGCACAGCTCACCCAAAGATGAAAATTGAGTGATTATCTACTCACCCTTTTTAGTTCACAAAACACTGCTGGAGTTTGAAAACTGGTCACCATTCATTTCAGTTGTTCAGGAGATTCTGCAACACTGCTTTCCTGTGAAACTCCAGCAGTGTTTTATGAACTAAAAAACTAAAACGGACCTTCAGCTGGCATGAGGAGGGGAGTTTCATTTTTGGATGCACTATCCCTTTAATGTTCATGATCTAGTTAGATAATTAGTCATGCTATTATTTTATTATCTGTTACACACTCCCTATGTGTTATTTGGAGGTTTCTTCTTTTACCCATCTGCACATCTTTTCCACTAAGCCATCATCTATCCTTTCATACGTCAGTGAGTGTTAAAAACACCACCATCTCCACCCTCATCCTCACACTAGCCTCGTTGAGGTAATAATGTTGCTGAACACTGAGCACCATATTTAACAGTACAATAGCAACAGCAAGTGCATCTCACTGTACTTGTACATCTTTCCATTTTTCCCTTTCCTGTTACTCTATTATTATGTCCCCTACACAACCCCTCACCTAAGTGCTCCCCCTCCTTTGTTGGAAGCTGCTATTATTAAAGTCGTCCATGTATCTTGGAGACCATGGCGACACAGCCATCGCTGGCAGCCAGATGCAATTGCCTGCTTGGTAAGAAGCGCTCCATGGCAAGCAAAAGAGCTTTAACCCCCTCTCCAGCCCTTCCTCTCAACTCTGCTCTTTTTCTCTGTCAAACCCAATTCCCTGTTTCTCTTTGGATGTCTTTTCTCTTTCTCATTGTGTCTCTCTCAAAAAGTGGCTGACATTGAGATCTTCTTGCCCTTTTGTTCCCTCTTTTCTCCCTTGCTGCCCCGTGTCCACTTTAGTGTAATTACTGAGGTGGGTACAGTCAGGTAGGAAGGAGAGGGGATATATTGGAGAAGAGAAGGAGGAAGGGGAAAAAGGTACACTCTTAGAAATAAAGGTGGTAACCAGAATCATTAAGGCTTCTTTGGCTTGTTCCCATAGTAGAGCACTTTTTGGCTCCTGGTAGGAATGTTTCTGGAACCCTTTTTAGAGAGAAAAGGTTTTACCCAGAACCCCCTGTGAGAAATTGTATGGACAACGGTTCAATGTTTTAATGGTTCCATCCAGAACCCTCCCTAGGATCTTCAACATAGCTGTGGTTCTTGAACTGGTTTGGTCTAAGCTTCTTGGAATCTTGGTGCCATCTGAGCAAACCCGTCTGCGTTTTGTGCATTGCCCAGCGCCCTCTGTTGATGACATCCTTTATTACAATGGTTCCACTCAAACCACTGGAAACCCAGGCTGGTTCCAAGAGTCTTGAATGGAACTGATTCAAGAACCAGAGCTACCTGTATTTTGGTGGAAAAGGGCTCTTAGTCTTCCAAAGAACCCTGGACAAACCCTTTCTTCAAAAAAGGGATCTTTACAGAGGCCATACGCAAGGGGTGGTTTTAATCTCCCCACTTTCAGGAAATATTACACACAGGAAACATTACAGAGTTCAGACCTATATGGACCTGGGTACATTCAGAAGAAAATGAAAGCAAAGGGATATCAATAGAAAAACAAGAAATGCAAATGACCCTGTTGAACGCAGCTCCCTTCTTGGGTAATAAAAGCAACCTGAGTATAATTACCAAAACCCCAATAATACAAAACACTTTGGTTTTATGGCAGGAGACCCATCTCATTCTTGATTTTAAAGAGCCATTAAAAAACACTCAACTATGGAACAACCCATATATTCCAAATCCCACAGCAGACAGCACTTTCAAAAGATGGGTGGAAAAAGGCATCAAAATAGTCGGGGACTTATACACAAAAGGCATATTCTCGAGTTTACAGCAACTGTCCCAAAAATACAGTCTGCCTCAACACAACCTGTTTAGGCACTTGCTAATCAGACACTGGGTATAAGCAAACTCATCTGATAGATTTCCTGCCATACTAGAAGAGACTCCCCTGGAGAAACAGTTACTATACACCTTATGTACATCAACCAAGGGTCTAAAGTCAGCTATTTACAATTTCCTCAATGAGGGCTGCAACAAACAATTGTTTTCCATGTCGAATAATCTGTCAATTATTTTCTCGATTAACTGATTAGTTGTTTGGTGTCAGAAAATGGTGAAAAGATGTTGGTTAGTGATTCCTAAAAGCACAAGAAGATGTCTTCAAATGTCTTGTTTTTCCCACAACCCAAAGATGTTCAGTTTACTGTCATGAATGAGTAAAGAAAGCAGAAAGTATTCTCATTTAAGAGGCTGGAATCAGATATACTCAAAATACTCAGACCTCAATTATCAATATAGTTGGCAGTTAATATAATAGGTGATTAATAATTGATTAGCAATTAATCATTGCAGCTCAATAACAATTGTCCTGAATATGAAAAATCTCTGACAATATACAGCTGGAAATAAATCGTCCATATGATGATCCAGATTGGAACAAGCTTTTGGAACAAGATCAAACATCATCATCATCTCCACTAAGCACACACTAATCTCATTCACCATCTTGCACAGAACATATGATACACCTGTTAAGCTGCACAAACTTAAACTACATCACCTGTGTGCCAGAAATGTAAATTTACACATGCAGATCTTTAAAATGTGATCCGGCACTGCCGAGATTTGGATATAGTAAAGCTACCTCAGGAATTATGCAAAAGAATATTCCACAGGATCCTAAAGTCTGGATCCTAGGAGACTTGAACACTTTGGAAAAAAAAACTGTCAAGCACTTAATTTTACTTGTGAGTACTGCCAGAAAAAAAAAGCATTTTTGTAAACTAGGCAAGCCTGACTTCTCTCCCTCATAAAGACACTGGATCAATGAATTAACATCATATTGTACTCCAGAGAAGATCCTCTACAATGTTACACAAAGACTCACAACAAGATTTTGGGGAGCCTTCACAGATGCCTTACCTTGTCTTAAATGCAATGACTGATACTCAGTTGCTGTTTTACTTGCAGCTGGACCTAATTTTATTCTATATCCAAATATATTTTCATATTTACATCAATAACATGACATTTTGTGGTTTAATACTACTCTATGTGCAAAAAACAAATCAAATACAGGGTTTTTGAGGGGGCAGGGGGTTGCTTGTCTTTTTGTGCTGTTTTTATGATTTAGGGGAGAAAGAGAGTGCATGGTACATTTCTTTTTGATCCTTACTGGGTTTTTTTCTTACTTTGTTGTTTGAATTTATTTTTTAATGAGTAGCCTGTTGTTGAAAAATGTTAACAGATGTTTACCAATAAACATTTCATTCCAAAAAAAAAGTTCTTCATAAGCAAATGGTTCTGGGTAGAACCTCCACCCTTTTTGAACCCTTATTTCTAAGAGTGTAGGACAAGAAGGCAGGAGAAGGAGGGAAGAGGCAGTGGAACAGAGGAGAAATGGGGAGGAGTGGTTGGAAAGAGGAATAAGGGGAGAAAGCAGAGGGGTAATGTAATCTTACTGTGGGAAGTGTGGTAATATATCACCTGCCACAGTTAATAAAATGTCACGACGCCATGGCTTTAGACAGGAAAGAAAGGTTAACTGGCGCTTCATATAAATGTACTTCAACAAGCACAAGTGGCGGAGATTAAGACTCACACGCACACACACACATACATACATGCAGTGTGAGCAGCCATACACACATAAAGACACGCAGGGTTGTAGGTAAAGTAGACAGATGAGCTCATAAAAACCAAGAAATGCTAACGGACAATTCAAGCACACTCACAGATGTGCATGCAAATGTATATGCAAGCACGTAGGCAGCAACAAAATGTGCACATTTTCAAACACACACATGCATGTGTCTGCTGCATGCACACTCAATTACTTCCGCCCTTTGATGATAGTTGTAATCATATGTGGTGGAAAATCTCATTTTCACAAAGTGAGGAGTTTTCTCCCTCATGTCACTCTTTTTCCCTCTCACTTCTGTCTCTCCTCTCCTCTTTTTGTGCCGTTTTCCTCCTCCCTGTTGTCTCCCTCTGCTCCTCTCTTTCTTCTCTCTCTCCTCTCTATGCATATCTCCGCTCTTCATTCTCCACCTCCCTCTCGCCCTCACCCTCCACCTCCTCTCCTCCCTGTGGTCGGCTCATCCCTCTCTCCTACTCCTTCTTTTGCCCCAAGGATATCTTCCCTCCTACACGGCCTCGCCTCATCCCTCTCTCTCTCTCCATTTATTTATATCAATGAGCAAAAGTCATCCTTTCATCTTCCTCCAGATGAACAGACTCTGCTTGTGGAAGAGGACAGAAGAAAAGAGGAGCGGAACACAGAGGAACACAGTTTCTCTTAGTCCATAAATTCAACTGTACCAAGCAGTGGGAATATTATATAAACTCTCCCTTGTTCAAGGAGATAATTCAATGTGTTTTGGCTGGCTGGTAAAGGGATTGTTTCACCCCAAACACTCCACACGCATATTAATACTGAATTGGAGAAATCAAGACTTTATTCCGGCATTTACACAACGGACTATTGTGAACAACAAACCTTTTACAACGTTAAATTCACCTCAGGCTCATGCATTGGCCTTGAATCCACCAACAGTACAAACATAAAAATCATGTTTTGTGTGCACAAGCAGAGAAACAAAAAAGCAATATGGTGTTTTGAAAACACTGGTTATTAGTGACGTTTGAAGTTTGTGGTTTTGAATGTTTCAAAATCACTGAACTGCCCGCAAATTACAGTGTGATTATTCTGCAATTATGATGCACTTATAAAGTAATTATGCAAGGTATTAACGGAGTGACAAAACAGGATGTTTGGGAATAAAAGGGTAACATGTAAATTGGTGTGATTATTTTTAAATTAGGGAAACAGTAATGTACAGTAATGTTGTATTTTAGGAAACTGTACAAGATGCTCACAAGGGAATGTGCTATATCTTTTCCTATATATAACTTTCAAATTACAGTAACATAGACTTAACAAATATATAATACCGGGCTCATTGGAGTGGCTAACTTGCAGAATAAATGCTTGTTTTAATTCTGTCCAATTGTCTGCTGTGTTTTGCCATGCCACAACAAAATTTAAAATGTCCCATGTCTGACAATTAATAATTGAACTGAACTCAGTTTGAACTGAGCAGAGAAGCTCATGTTCTTTGGATTTGCCATGCTATGTTATTATCAAGCACTGATTTGAAAATGATTCACTTTTTAAAGAGGAAATTGCACAGGTGAACATAAACCTTTGATGTGAGGTGTAGCCTGTGTCCATGTATAAAATGATTTATTTAAATACATCCTGGGTCAGTGTCATAGATGTATAATAGAAAGCCTATGGCGTTTCCGCTCAGCCTTGCTTCCAGTTTTTCTCATGAGCCACTCACGGTATTGCGGCGAAAAATTCCCCTGCAGCCCAAAAAGTATTTTCCCTATAAGTCACCACTGAAAAAGAGACGTCCGTAAAACTGTTCACCGGACACCTAGAACTGCAAACAAGGTCAACTATGACTCTTTCAGTTTTGAATTTTTAATCCAGGGAGATCTTTTATTTGTAAAACTTTCTTCGAGCTGAGAAAAGGTATTTAAATCTGTGATGTCATCCCAAGGTTAAGTCCAAGCGGGAACTCACCAGCAGGGCCAGCAGGAGAAACACTACTGTGCATATTCAGTGGGCCACATTCTGCTGAAGTCCACTGACCAGTGACCAGTGGATAATACAAACATGTGACATAAGTTACATGACATTAAACATGCAGTTAACGTGACCACCAAAACTACTTGGTTAAATTTAGGTTTGGCTTAAAATAAATTCAAATAAGTTCAATAAGTTCATATGACAAGAGATTGGACGGTCTTTTGTGTTTCTTTATGTTGACAAATTAGTGTGCAAAATGTCTGTAATGCTAGAAATAAAACAATGACCGCGCAGCTTACTGATGAGTTTAATGTTCAGTTCAAGGTAATGATTGGCAGTCATGGCATGATGCCCTGATGAGTACACTGTGAGTTGAAACAAGTAGGCAAATCCATGTGTGAATAAAGGATTTTTATACAATCAAAGTGCCTTAGATTTCTCCTGACTGTCAATCACACTGAATTGAACATTAGACCCACCAGTAAGCTGGACAGTCATTGTTTGTTTTATGCTACTGCTCTATCCTTGAAGAGCACCCGATTTTTCATTTTCATATCACAACAATGCTTTTTTTGACACAATGCAGCAATCCCTATTTTTTTCTTGATAATAATACCAATTCAAGTTTTGAAAAAGTAAATAGCAGGTATTGATGAAAATGACAAAAGGTAGATATTCATTTGCATTATTACATTCAAAATAATAACTACAGTGAACAGAGACTGTGCATGTTACTAAGAAGAATAAGACAGCACCAAATCCACATGCAGGTGAAGTCTGACATCAGCTGGTCTATCAGCTCCTATTGGCTGGTGCTTAGTGACATGTGGGTTCAGTGCCAGTACAGCTGGTGATGAGTTGGTTTGTTTCTCTTTCAGAATGTTGGATTCTGGGTAGGGGGCAATCATGTTGGTTGGTGAAAGAACCTTGTGTGTTTGTCATGGCAAGAGTTTGTCTGCCCCCCTGAAGGTTCCAGCAAGTTTATTAAATATAGTTCAATATTTATTTTTCCTTTGTTTCTGGCACCATTATTGCAGAAAAAAAAAAAGAAAAGTACTGTTACAAGTGAAAGTTGTCAACTCCTGAAATGAGGGAATGAGCTGATAAATGGACAGGCCCAAACCTGAGAGACATAAAACACAGAGTGCTGATGCCGAGCTAAATTCAAACGCTTTCCTCCACAAACTAAGACAATGAAGCTCATTTCTTACTAATAACTAACTACAGAAGATGCTGAGACAACAATTTCCAGGTGTGCTGCTGGTGGGTACTTCCATGTGCATTGTTTAATGTTAAACTGAACTGCACAATGGGCAGGTTAAGTATGGTGTGAAAGCAATTAAGACAGGTTTGCAGGTTTATGGAAAATAATGCAGTTTGGATTGTATCACATAGACTGAATATGTGTAATCTTCACAGGCATGTTATGGTTCATCACCTTTAACATATGTTTGCATTGTCAGATGAATAAACATGATTTTCAGACTATAATTTCTTGCTGCGGATCAAAGCGCTGCTTAGATACAGAACTACAGGGGATCAGAAGGAAACAGGCATCATTTCATTTACAGCCTACAAACGTAAATTGTGTATTACACCTACAAATTACTATGTATAAGAGGGCTTAGCAACTTTAACTACACTGTGACTAATTCAGAGCACATATGTAATGGGCAGCTTAATGTGTAAATGGCCCTCTGTGGTATTGGCTTCTTCTTTTTTTTTGCTTTGCTTTGCCCCATTTTAGTATGTCAATGTACCCCATAAATAATTCTAAAATCCCTCATAATTACAAAATTGTTATTCCATTAGCCCTATTATATGACCATATCACCGCACTATAATAAATTCATAATTCCTTCATAAATACAAAATAGTTACCACATTACTTTGACACTGCATGATTTGCTTCACTGTGACTTAATTATTTCATCCCACACTTACCTATTTAGCACGACCTATATATATATTATAGTATAAAGTAAAATATACGTACATAATAATTTCTGAGCTCTAATTACAAGTGAAATTAATATATATTTACTGTATTTAAATATTATATAACTGAATAGTAATTTCACATGCTAATATTCACATTTGATGACCTGTTTGTATATGTAAAACAGAAAGTCATAAAATCATTGCTCTCTTGCTAAATGTTACTAATTACTAATGAAAGACACAGTATTTAGAGTTGCAAATGTTATGGTAATGCATGTAGGATAAGAGATAAGACTCATTTATTCCTATTCATAGAAACAAATTTGCATCTACAGTACATTATATTTATTAAGATGCCATACAATGATGCTTTTACCTAATTTTAGGAGCATACAGACAAGACTAACGGAGATTAGAAATATTTTTCCATTATTGTCAGAGTGTTTTTCATCTTAACAAATAAACCATATGATCTAAATGTCCTGGGTGTAAATTTTGCCTGGAACCTTATAAACCGTATCATGTCCAGTATTTCCCGTTTCCCTTGATTCTCACTACTTTACCTATCAAAAAAAGAAAACAAAAGCCTGTAAGTCTCAGAAGTGTCTACTCTTTGTAGCTTCTGTTTTGTTCAATCAGCCTTGTTCATGAACTTCAATCAACCCCCAATGAGATCCCTTTACCCTCCCAAAAGGGATAGTTTGGATTATTTGATGTGAGGTTTTATGAGGTACTTGTCAATAGTCAGTGTATTACCAACGGTAGATGGAGGTTGACACACCCCAAGTCTGGGGAAGCAAAGAGGAGCACCAGTATGGAACTAAGCAATGCACTGCTATGGATGGGTCCAGCGGCAAAAACACATTTTAGTCACATAGAAAAAGTATATAAACCAAATATATGACAGGATTAGGTGAATCTGAACTGTCCCTTGAAAGGCACTGGTCTACCACTAACTCCTGTGTTCTGAAAGTTAAAATGACTGATTTCACGCGTGGAGTTTGGTTGGTTTTGGAGAGAGCAATATTTTGCTTATATAAAAGCGGTTTTCCATTTGAAAAGGCTGTCTGATAAGAGGTGAAAGTTTAACACTTAAACTGATATTGATTTGTTTCACGTGGACATTTTTTAAGTGGCTAAACTATCTTTTGTTGCTGACCCTGTCTACAGCACTTCACTGCTTTGCTTTCTGTACTGGTGTTATTCTCTGCTTCCCCAAACTGGGAGCAAGTCAGCCACAAACTACCTCATACAACCCCAGATAATCCAAACTATCCCTTAAACAGCTTCCAATTAAGCATCATGCTTTACTGTTTACTAATTTTTTGTTCTTTGCAGGTACGTGGCAAAGTATCTCCACGGCGCCAAAACATTTAGCCTATTATTCAGTGTTAAAATGTGAACAAGTGAAACAAATCTGACAATGAGGTGAGATCATTTCACTTATTTTTCAAATGCAAATGAACTTACAAGAAGAATTTACAAGAATCAGGTGTTATTCTCTTGATACATCTGCCTTATTTCTGCCTTGTTACAAGCTTCTGACACACACTGCAAGAAACTGCATTGGGAAAGAGTTACGAATGATATTTTGCACCTTCCTATGTGTCACTTACGTCTCTATTTTAAATGTTCTTTTTTCTTCTATGTATATAAGTGAAGCGTATTTAACCAATTCTTCTGCTGCAGGAGTGAGAATTCCTCTAAAGTGAACGGTGATCTTTCAAGTTTATTTCAGCGTACTTAGGGGGTTGCCTGAGGGTCTGTGTATGAGAGACTGACTCGGTCAGGAGAGTTGATGTCTGACACGTGTCTTTCCAATCAGCTCTCCTGCCGTGACTGACTCATCCTTTGTGACTCAGACAGTAAAAAAAACTTCACGCTGTGACACCTGATGGCTCTGTTCTCAAATACAAAGCTCTGCTGGGACTTCTTAGGGAATCGCACACGCACAGACACACACACGCACACACTGGTGATAATGGAATAACAAGCTCCGTTTGGAGAGTTATTGCGTTAGACTCAGATGAACGTGGAATGAGCCGGAACACCTTTAGTTTTCCATTAAGGGCGAAGCTGCGAGGGAGGGGAAGCTGCCTGGAATCAACGGTCTGTGTCAGGGGAAAACCGCAGAGCTGGATGGAGAGGGTGAGACAGAGGGAGAGAAAAGGGATGAGGATGTTATTGGTTAACTACTGGGACTGTGATTAAATCCTCTTCACTGAGATGAGTCTCTCTTTTTGTTAGTCGCCTGTTCATTCTCAATTTCTACAGCTACTGGTAGACTCAGCAGGGGCTGAGGGGGGAAGGGGAAACCTGCCTGATGACACAATGTTCAAAAAAAATGCTGCAAAAGTGTCCTCTTGGATGCCCCTATGGTAGATACAACATGATAAAATGCCCTCTATGGTATCCGATTGAGCAAGACAAGATCATAGTGTGCTCTCTGGGGTGTTAATCCAGTGCACAAAATGTGATAAAGCACCCTCTGGGGTGACCGTCCAGTGGACAAAACATGATAAAGTGTCCTCTAGGGTGTTTGAGTGGACAAAATTTGAAAAGGGGGCATTACAATGGTGATAACATCTTATTAATTGTAAATGAGATAATGTAGCCTAAATGAGAATCTATGAGCAATACTTAAAAACTGTTTACAATGCATTTTTGCAGTAAGATGATATGCTACTCTGTTTCATGTAAAGACTGCTGTGGTTTTGATTGAATTTGACTCTGTAGAGGAACAGTGATGCTACATGTTACTTACCGTGACATGACGTCTTTCAGGGTCAGGAGACTCAGGAGACAGGAGACAGTGTAGCTCTGCACACTGCTGTCTGACACGTTTTGCAGAAATGATTTGCACCCAGACTTAGTCCACAACTGCGTGTTATGAAAGTTTGGTGGTGTGACGCATTGCAACCTAAGTTCTTTCACTGTCTGTTTTGGGGAAATGAAGAGGAGAGACAGGAGAGGGAGGGGGGAGAGCGCTAGTTTTTATGGGAGTGAGGTTGGAGGAGTCCAGCGAGAGCGGTGCAGGCAGAGGCAGGGAGAGTCAGAAAACGGAGGAAAGATACAGCAGCAGTTCCCTGATACCAAAACTGAAACATATACATGTCCTAATGAAATGTATCGATACGCTAGGGCTGCATTGATTTTTTGCTGATTCATGTTCAGCTTTTTCCTGATACCGGCTTATTAAAGCCTGATGCATTGGATGCATGAATGGTGAATTGTCACACCCCTGGTGGACATGCTTTTAAAGGACAGGGGCATGTTTTTTTCTGAGGGCAGTTGAGAAATTTTTGTAAAATATTAATTTCCTGTGGTATTATAATCAACTTTGAAACTGAGGCTAAATGCTGTGGTTGTACTGTTTTCAAACTAATACATGCAATTAGTAGATAGTGCTAGGAATCTGTTTGCAAAAAAGCGCATCTATTATTTGTTATTTTCATTCTTTAAGTCATCACAATGCAGGAAACAAGGTCTGTGAAATTCACCATTTTCATACCATACAATTGTGGTTTAGAAATCCTCTGTATTTTTAGCAGGTATGACCCCCCCCACCCCCGCCACACCCCCCCGCACCCCGCATACAGCTGATGCCCTTTTTATTTTTTTGCCCCTGCCCCTAAGACAATGTGAGTCCACCAGTGCACACTGTTCAGCTGTCCAACAACTCTTTCTCCCCACGCACACAGTCACATTTCTTTGTGTGCTTCACTATCTCAAAGTTTACAAGTTCACATCATCTGTCTCAACATACATTTAACCTCTCTCCCTGCCTTCGCTTCTTCTCCCCCTCTGTTTCTCTCTCTGTGTCTTTGTTTTCACCAGCTTTACAGTTGAATCTCTGTCATAGCATCTCCAGAGGATCACATCAAAGCTTTATGGCAGCACCCCCACCAAATTCTACCCAAACCCCACGCTACAGCTTCTCTGTCAACTAGCTACCTACTGTGTGTGTGTGTATGTGTGTGTGTGTGTGTGTATACGTCAAAGACAACAGAGCTAAATCCTGCAGTACAGATTTAACAGTTGTGTCTATACTGAATGAGGTGACGGGTAAGGCCCTATATAAACACCGCCTGTGATTTCAAAAAAGACTTTTCAAACTAGGAAAATCAATATTAGCGATGATCATCATTAAAGTCTCCTCAATGGAAAGCACAGAACTGTGTTTAGATTCAATATTCCGTCAAATCATGCAGAAAGAGAAAATTATTCATAATGCCATGTGGAATAAATGTTTTAAAAATCTCTCTCAAATGTGTCAGTTTTGAAATAAATGGAAAAGCGAGGAAGCGGAGGCGCATCCTTCACAGACTTCACAGAAGTCTCTTGCATGGGAGTTTCACTTAGCGATGTGTTCTGACTCCTTTTTTTCTGTCTCTGTTGCCTTCTCCTCTCCCCTCTGCTTCCCAATTTCTTCACAACTTGTCATTTGTTCCCTAATACCACCTTGCTCTCCCAGTGAAAGATGCATAATTACAACGAATCTTATTGCTTTTGCTTTCACACCCTCTCTGCTTGCACAGCCAAAAAAATATATTACAACGCTGCTGAATGCTGGACAGATCGTGTGTAAGAATAACATGTATGTGCATATTAACCACACACACTACGCTTGGCAACGTGTTGACATGTTGAGAGTTTGTGCTCTACAGGCTCATGAGCGGTGGCTAAAAATAAGATGCTAATTGGAGGAGTGTTTGTTTGTTTGAACTAACATGGTAACATCAGTCAGCTCGGTGCGTGGGCTAATTATGTTCTACATTACTGTCTGAAAAAACGGAAGAAAAGGGAAACTCAGGAGAGTTGAATAGTCTAAATTGAAGATAAACAGTGGTTCATGAGGAACACGACGATGAAGATGACCTGAGGATGACAGTAGATTAATGTGTGTAGTTTCGAGTAGTCTAAATAGGAACCATTCTATGGATGATCAAAAAACTAGATCTAAAAATATCTGAGGCAGATAAATAAAGGTCTCTCAAACAGCATTAGAACAATCTAATTCATCATGGCTCATGTTATTAGTCAGCTCCTATGGACTCTAAAGTGTGCTTGTGACCACAGTAGAACACAGTACAGTTTTTGGCTGATGCACTGTAAAAAGTGTATTTCAGTTGTAGTTGAAGTAACATAAATCTAAAGCTGAGTCCAGTTCAGCTTATTGCTTTAGTGTCTTTTTCAGTCTATTTCTGTTGAGTACAACTTGAAATTACATCCTGCTAATTCTTATTTCAGTAAAAGCGCAACTTTTCTGTCCACAAATTTTCCAGATTTTTCCCCTGCAGTTGAGCCAACATTTTCTCTCAGAAAGAAGGATAGGTCTAATTCAAGACTAAATTATATATTTTGTGATCAAAGTGATGTATTATAAAATGGTTCATCTGAAGTGGTTAAATTTTGTTGTTTTAGTTTTAGTAAACTGAACGAAGCCAGCTATCGTTAAGTCAGGCTAACATTAAGTCATCATTACATTAGCAATTATATTCCTTTTACAATCTGAAATAATAGTTTCCTATAGAAAACTACTTTTCCTGAAACATACTACTAGCTTATTGAGGAGCAGTATTTTACTTTCGGGTAAAGCAAATAATTGAGTTGAATAATTGGAAACTTTTATGGTGACCTGTGTTAAATTTAGGATGCATTACTGCCAACTGTTGAAAGAAGGAGGAGAAGAAGGAGGAGGAGGAGAAGAAGGAGGAGGAGGAGAAGAAGAAGAAGTAGAAAGCCTACTTTATTTAATCCCACTTGGGGAAATCACATGTTTTCACTCTGTTATATTTTTACACACACAGGTTTGACATATACACACACTCACAAACAGGCCCTAAAGACATACATCAATGGAGAGATGCACCCCGAGCAGTTAGGGGTGTAGGGCCTTGCTCAAGGGTACCTCGGCAGTGCAGAAGGTGAACTGGCACCTTTCCATGCTACCCATCCATACTCCATATTGTGGTCTGTGCTGGACTTGAAACAGCCACCCTCCATTTCCAAAGCCAAGTCCTTATGGATGGAGCTACTGCCACCTCCAAGCAATCTGAAGTACATCTGACTTAAAGCAATTGTATAACTTCACTTGAAAAAAACTTCATTCATTAGCATGTTACCAATTAGAGTATTTTTTTTTAAGTTGGTCCAACAATTCTGTTTTTTTCAGTGTGTTTGGTAATAATTGGGGGGCTGTGATAATGTGTTTCTAGCCAACAGAGAAATGTTTCTTCTTCTTCTTTTTTTT
>JAJHUR010094846.1:0-7500 GCA_027495735.1 Lutjanus campechanus | reverse complement strand
GGTTGTATATATGATCTGCAGGATGTTTATATGTTAGAACTACCTTTTCTTAGAGCAGAGAGAAAATCATTCCTATTTCTGGAAAGAGACATTGCTGTTGAGTTTTTCAAATATATTTTAGGCACTTTGAGCACTACAAGCTGAGTGCCATCTAGAGAGAAGGCAGACATCTCCAAAACTCAGCAATTCACACAAACAGTCTAGAGGGATGAAGAGCACTACAAGTAAGAGGGAAAATATGTATTTTTGATTTTGCGGTGAACTGTTCCTTTAAGGGGATAAAGCTTTCTAAAAACATGCATGTTTATGTTTTTATATATAAACAGTTGTATGTCCACATGGAGCACATGAGGGTTCCATGTTTAGTTTTTTTTTTAAATGTTAATGAGCTGCTTGATGTCATGATTCCAGATGGTGAGGTCACAGTGAACATGTTCCAAGTGTTTGGTCACGTTCTGAGAGAGACTTCATTTTTACCCTGGGACTTGAACTGAGAGCACGTGTTTCAGCTGTTTAACCTGAACTCGAGTTTTTACTTTCCTTCACTGGACTCACTCCAACGAAAAAGAAACATGTAAGTACATCTTTTCAGTGTTAAAATGTTTAGTCTTGTTATCATGTAGTATTTAAAGAACACTGGTCAAACACTGAATACATTTGACAAATTAACAGATGAGAAATCAAGATATTTTTTTTTGACATTGTCAACGTTTTGTCACACTGTTAGGTCACATCGTGCACTGAAAGACAACGAGCTCAGACTCAGTCTGCCTGTCGTGTCCACCCACACACACCTGCTGCCCAGCAGACCTCAGCTTCAGAGGAACAACATGCTGAAGCTCGATGAAGAAGTCATCTGTACCCTGGGTGAAGACATTTCACTGGTATGAACATCCGCAGCAACATCCACATTTTTATTATAGTTAATTATCTTAGACTTTAAGAAAATATATTTGTAGGATTATCTGTATATGTTCTGCATTTTTCTGTGATTTTAAGTTTACATTTGGTAACATTTATTTAAAAAATGTTTTTGTCACATTTGCTGAAATTGTCACTATATCATGACAGTGGTACATGAGACAGATAATGTGTCAAAAAATCAGCCTCCCTTTGTTCCTGATGGTACTTGCAAGAATCAATACAGTGACAGTTTCAGCAAATGAGAAAAAGTTACTGTTATGGAAGAAGCAACTGTAGCTTTAATTTGTGCAATGTCTCTTTATTTTGTAGCTCCCCGCTGTCACTCACAGCACTATGAGGCATCTCAACTATCGACACACAGAGGTCAGCCAGTGGCAGGCGCAGATATCTGAGAGCATCAGGCGAGTGGACCAGGAGATCACTGCTGTTGAACAGGTGTGTATATACAGCTCGTACAGACTATTGGCCTATCACAGCTGTGTTGGTCCATGCTGGTACTGGCATATGTTGGTAACTAACAAACTAAACTGAACTGAAAACAAAAATGAAAAATGAAAAAACAAAACAAATGCAAACTATAAAACTAAAACTCTGGAAGTCATTGCAAAAAACGTGTATATACGTATATATTCTATATCAACACTGCGTCCCTCTGTGTCCAGGTGAAAGCCATGACTGAGGCCCGTCTCCAGGAGAAGCAGCTGTACAGTCAGCACATGAGCGAGTGTGTGGCGCTCAGTAGCAGCCTGGACTCAGAAGTCCCGAGACGAGACAACGTCTTCACTGAGCTGAAGAAGGAGGATCAGCTGAACAATGAGGTCGGAGAACTGCTGCAGAAGAACATCTCGATCCTGCTCAACAAAATCAGGTACCACACACACATTCAGGGTCATTCAGTTGTATTTTTTTGTTATGTTATAATGCCACTCATTACGTCTTAATTTAAAGCAATCTCCCAAGTGACATGTCTGCTTTATTTAAGGAATAGTTTGGATTATTTTAGGTGGGGTTGTACGAGGAAATTACCAATAGGTCCGCCGCAAAAAAAAATCAGTGTTAGTTTAATCATGCACTAAATATTTAAAATATTTTCACTGCTTTATCTTGCTGTCAGACAACCTTTTCCAACAGGAAACATGCAGTTTTTACCAATGAACAAAACAGTGATACTCAAATCTGCCTCTGTTGTGTCTCCCCTCCAGCACTCTGAAAGAAATCCGCGCTCAGCTGCTGGCTGATTTTCAGGACAAGGGTGAAGCCATCAAGCTCACCACCAAATGCATCACCCATGACCTGAACAGCCCGAGGTCCCGGCTGCCTGCCAGTCAATACAAGCCCGACCATGTGAGCTATGACAGGTGGCTGTCGCACTGCAGGGACCTGAAGCTGACGGCTGACAGCCTGATGAAGGACTCGTATTCCTTCAGGGGAAACCTGCGCTTTACCCTGGCTAACGTAAGACAACAAGGACCACACCTCAAACTCAATATAAACTCTTAGGATGGTTTTGTAAAATGCAAACTGTATTTTATCTCATTGGTGGATTGTTTTGCTATCTCAAACCCACGTTTTTCTCATTTTTTCCAACATGGACATACAGTCAAATCAACTTTTGTACATTTTTCATCATCTATGTGTATGTACCTTTATATGGAGGCAGCAATATCCTCTGATGCAGCCCAAAAGAATTGAAAAGCAAAAGGAAAATATAGGCTACGTTAATATAGGCTGGTTTAACTTTTTAAAATTATGTTGCACTAAACTTTTAAACTAGCTTCAATTTAAGAAAGATTCAATTTAAACCCCCCTTTAAACCACAGTTTAATTATAACTCTCAGTCTAGATTAAATTTAATTCTCTTGCACCAAAACTTTTAACTCCAATTTAAGATGCAGTTCAGTTTTGAATTTAAACTTACACTTGGAGACTAACTGTTAAAATAGCTGTCTTTTACCCTTTCTGCACAGTAACACTGACATTCTATAAAGTTAATCATAACTAGTAAAATAAAGCTTTGGATGGTCTTTCATAACCTTGTTGATATATGTGACTATTACAGATGAAAAATGTCCAGCAGCACCAGCGCCACAGCACGGACGAAGCCATGAGGAAGAAGATCAAGGAGCTGAGCAAAATCCAGGATACTCTGATCTGGGAGAGGCAGCGGGTCAGTCCACTGGATCATAATCACGATTTTACAATTTTATCTTCCTTCCACAGAACATTTGTTCTTAACTGTTTGTGATGTTTCTGTGATCTCCAGTTAAGGGATGAGATTTCTGATCTGATGACTGACGTCCGGAAGGTTCAGGGTCAGATCATGAACTGTGACTCCAAGCTGCATCAGGCCACACACCGCCTGGACTTCCTCAACCAGAGACCCAGACGAGAGCTCTGCCTGGACCAGGTAAGTGTCCTACCACCATGCAGTGACAGTTAACATATAAACAGAGACGGCTGCAGGTGGAAACACTTGAATTTTATTGTAGTGTTTTCAAAGTTTGAAAAGTTAAAATTTTGGGTGAAGTGCTGTAAACTGCTTGAAATTGTAATTGGATTACTTTTATCATAGCTACCTGTCTGAATAGACACCTCACAAAAGGGGGGCCTGGCCACCAGCTAATGCTATTTTGGCCTCTGTAGAAATTTGACATCTTTAACCCTCTATTTTTCCGTTCCTCTTCCTCCAGCCTTACATCAGCCTCACGCTGGAGAAATATGACCTGGCAAACATGGCAGCTGGACTTCAGCCAGTGCTGAAGCGCTCTCAGTAAGTCACTGAGGTCACAGTCTCACATCTCTAATAACAACAGACAGTAGCTGTAGTCTGTCATCTTCTTTATAACATCCTGATCGTACTCATTTTTATGTCAAACTGTATCTACAGGCAGGACCTGGAGCTCACACACAGGCGTCTGGAGATTCTGGAGGACAGACTGGCCAAAAACACTCGAGCTCTGGATGTGCAGCAGAAGTGTCAGCACCTGCACCAGAGTTTCCTCCCTGTGCCCAACACCACTGTGGTCCTCGCCAACAGGCCCAGGCTCTGCACGAGCACAGCCCACCCCAGCGCCCTCTCCTACCTACATTAGAGCCTTAGCACTCTACTGCACCCCTGTGGTCTTTTCCATGTGGTGTTGCAAAATTAATTAAAATACTGCAAAGCAAAATTACACTGGCTTGTCTAGAATCATTATGTAACTGTTTTTGTTTTCTGCTGGGGATTATGCGGTTTTAAAGAATATAAGTTTTAAATATAACTGAAATGTGATTTGTAACCTTCACCATACTGCCTACAAGTTACATGGGCTACTTAAAAATATCCTTTGATATGAAACAAAATGTGTCATGTTTTGAGACTCTTCGCTTTGAAATAGTGAACACATCTGCAGGTTTTTTTAACTGTACACACCTGTGATTTATGGATGGATAATTCGTTCTTTTTAGTGTTACATTTGTTGTCTTCTGTTGCTACAAAATCTCATATATCAAACTGCTGGAATAACAGACCTCTTACACAGACATCACACACTTTATTTGTCATTGAAGGCACACAAAAAATGATAGTTGGTAACTCTCAGAGACCAGCAGCAATAGAAAACAAGATAAAGTGATAAAAGCAAGAATGGAAAGATAAACATGTTTGGATTCATCTGCTACAGGGCCCTGAGTGTGGTAGTTTGGTTAAACACCCATGATAATGAAGATGATTTCAGGCAATATTGTGTTTTTGGTGCATGTTCCCAAAACAAAGAGATATAATTGAATTTGGTGCCAATACCAAATAATGTAAAAGTTCATTTAAGTGTAGGATGCTACAAACTGGTTATACTGGTTATGTATTAATTTAAGATGTTTTAATCATGTTCCCACAAAGCAGCCTCATGGCCATCTTCCCACTTTGTCCAGATGGGACTGATTCCAGTATTTTTAGACTCAATGTATTTAACTTTGAATACTTTCAAATAAATACATAATTTAGTATTTAACCATCACCTCTTCATTCCTGGGCCGGGCTGTGTTGGATACTTTCAAGAAGCACTGGGAAATTAAAATATTCAGGCAATAAACTGAGATTCTAGAGAACTTACCCAGCTAACTCAGGTGCAATTACTGTTAAATGCTCTGTCCCTGCCAAAATCTATGATAAAATAAAATAAAATAAAATATCAAAACTGCAGACAGTGAATAAATTTTGGTGGTGTTTGGGCATGAGTGGCTGGGTGGTTTGGGGTCTTGGACTCAGCTTGACCTTACTTCCTGGTTACAGCCCTGGTGGTTGAGAGTCCTTTTGAAGACCTGATGAGAGTCTCAAGGAGGCTACAGTGTCAGTAACACATCCGATCAAGAGCAGTGACAGAAGTGTGAAGACGATGTTTAGTCGTGTCTTGACTCTGTGACACCCGGAGCTTGTTCCTGGGTGTCACCTCTTTAACCGGGTCAGATTTATTGTAGCAACGGCCCTTAGCAACCACCGGGTCCATGGAGACTGGGTCAGTCCGTGTGAAGGAATGTAAGGCTACACGGGTCAAATGACACAGAAAAACACACCGAGGTCTAATTAAACCTGACATTTATGAGTTTTATGGAATTATTATTATATCACATCGTGGCTCTGAGGTGAATATGGGATGTGGTAACTCAACAAACACCGCGGTGGTCGAGCCGTTTAGACCGGAGGAGGTGAACGAGGTAAGCTAGGCTCCGTCTCACACTACCGCCACTTTCAGTTAAACTAGCTAAAACTGTGAACTAACGTTAATTCTCTAAACTAGTCTAGTATTAGTAGTCTAGACTAGCTAATAGTCTGCCACGGTATTCAAAAGATGTATTAGAGCCAGCGTCAGTTAATACTTTTGAGCTGATATTGATGTGGAAAGTCGTTACAGGTGTTACGATGAAATCTGTGTGCCATTAAATTTTGTGACCTTAGAGTTGACCAATTATTGACTATTGTGCTGCCACTAGTTTGTATGGAAGCCCATTTCAACTAGTGAAAGAAATAACTGGTCATGATTATGACTTTATCTCATACGATTTTTTAAAATCTCATAATTCCCTTTTACCATACCATACCATTGTTCTTTCACTGGGAAATGAAATGGAAATGGGTTTCCATGAATTTGAGTACTGCTAAGTTAATGTTTTTGGTAATAACTACCAAAATTCAACATGTAACACGTTAAAAATACTTGGTGGTAATAAACCAATAGTGGAAGAGGTATCCAACTCCTTTAGGCTATCAAAGTAAAAGTACCAATATCACAGTGTAAAAAAAACATTATTACATGTAAAAGTCCTGCATATTATCAGCAAAATAAGTAAGTGTCCATTATGCAGACAAAACCCTTAATGGATGTACCTTATACAATTCCATTAATTGGAATATTTTAAGGGGATAATTAATAGATAAATTGATATAATGCAATATATTATAGTATTTGCAATGGGGGTAAGGGGTAAATAATGTGCAACACCGACAAGAATAGACAACAATCCCTAAATTTTCACCTTTATTTAAAAGTCAAGGCCCTTTTAAGGTCTGAATTATAGGATGGTTTTCTTTTTCTTTTTCTTTTTCTTTTTTTTTCAAGGGGTTTCTACCCAAGTCAAATTCATCTTTAAATGTGTTTATTGTGAGTTTTGTCTCTTTTTTTGGAAAATGAATTACACTCTAAATACTGGGTGTCAGGAGGTGGAGAGACAGTCTGCAACTGATTGAAGAGCGTACAGTATATTTAAGAGGCTCTGGATTATTTACAAGACATTATCGCCTGTATTATTAACATGATATCAATATCATGATATCAATTACATCATATTAGAGAATACCTATAAGGTGATGATATTTTATATGACCATACTGATGTTTTGTATGTAAAATTTTTATCTGCAAAGGAACTACAGCTGTTAGATTAATGAAGTGAAGCAGAAGTTCTCATTTCCCACATAAATGTAGTAGAAGTATAAGTTGTATAAGTAGAAATATAAAGTCACATAAAATGGGAATTCTCAACTAAAGTACAAATATCTCAAAATTGTACTGAAGTACAGTACTTGAGTAAATGTACTTGATTATCTTTGACCACTGAATATCGATGAAATTCCTAATCAGTTATTCATTGTTACACTGTATACTCATTAGGTTTCCAAATCTGAGATGATGTAATTTGTAGGTGTTACCTGCTATGTATCAGTATTGTTCCTGAGCTACTGTGTTCATGACAGTATGTCAACATACAGATGTCACCATGACAACATCATGTCTGGGATACCATACAGATGATGTGGTCAGGATATAAAATGTATTATGCCATCATGTTGTGTCTCTGTGTTGTCAGGATGACACAGGATGTAAACTGGATGGTCGTGGAGACTCGGCCGTGTCAAAGGGCACCACAGACAGCGGGGTGGTGATGGAGAACAGAGAGGTCGCTGTGTTACCTGGAGCAGTGCCCAGAAAACTCCCTCCTCTAACAGGTGTCAAAGAAAGTGAGGTGGACAGAATTACACAGGATGGTGAGGATGTACCTTAAACACGCTGAATATAACAGGGGGTAGAAAAAATCCAGTGCA
>JAJHUR010094838.1:6882-34839 GCA_027495735.1 Lutjanus campechanus | reverse complement strand
TACTGCAACCTACATTTGACTCTATTACTTTTTTACAGCTTTTGCCGATTCAAAGTTTACACACAAAAGGCACACTATATCAAGAAATTAAAAGCTCCACTTTTGCTACACACAAGATTAAATTGCTGTATACACGTCCATCATGCATCAGTCTTAATCATTCAACAATAAATCTACATTCTGAAATTAATGGAGTATTTTCATAGACTAATGTCTTGGACTTGAAAAAAGGATCTGAATACAAGATAGATAGACATACTTTGTTGATCCCAGATCATCCCAGAAATTCTTATATTCTTGTTTTCATGTCTAATTGAAAATTTGAAATTAATAAGAGCATTACTTTTTAAATAATTATTTATTTATCTTTTCTTTCCATCTGTTTTACCTCATTCAGAGGTACCATATTCAGACATATTCTATAATATGTTTAGTGCATTATCTAGATTTCTCATTTAGTTTAGCAATGATACAGGTCTTCAACGAAGAGACAAGACATAAATTTATTTAATACAATATTATTATGGTGATATATTATATTATACCATATAATAGCTCATTAGCAAGGCAGAGCAAGTTTATAGCACCATTCAGACACACAAGGCAATTCAAAGTGCTTAAAAATGCATTAAAATCAAGTATATGCAATTCTATTATATTATTATTTCATTCTATTATCTGCAAACCCACTTTGATTATAGTGGACAACTGTAACACAGAAGATTTATGATGTATTTCCACCACCCAGCTGTGCTTTACTAGTCTTGAAGTTGTCATCTTATAGGCTGTCTTTCATCCCCTACATATGCACACAAGTGCACACACACACACACACACACACACACAAGCATCATAATGTCATATCAAACTGTATCAAAAGTCTATGGGGTGCTGATTATCACTATTTAGGTTCACCTGAGTGAAAACACAGACCTCAGCTGTTAAACAGCATAAAGTCTTAAGAGAGCCAACAAACACTTAAAGACACATTTAAGGGCTTTTTCTCTTAAACTGTCAGGGACTCTGCAGTGTTAATCAACTTTTCAAACGTTATTCCTGAGGCATCCTGTTTGTAGATGAACAGGCCTATTTCTTTTTTTTTTCCACTACTCAGTTCACATCTGAACAGTCTCCTGGTTTGCCACAGTTTAGAAGAATATCTTACCAGCTGTGTAATGTGATTGCTCTGGATGACACGATGATGTATTTACCAAATGAAATATGACTATTCTTGGCAAATTTAACTCCAGTGTTGGATAAAGTGACAAAATAAAACATGTGAGGACAATTATCATGTGATATTTCTCCCCAGTGTATTTGTAAATTATTCCCAATTAGTACAAAACTTACTGCTTAATAGAAACATAAACAAAATGTAGCTGGGGGACTGTTAAAGAATCACGATAGAAGGTTGAATTAGTTTAATATTTTGCAAAAAACAGGAACTTTATTCTTTTTTAAATCACTGTGCATGTTTTTTATGTATTTTTAATTTTTCAGTCCAGAAGATTAAACATGCATTTGCACTGTAAAATATCCTTAAATACACAACAAAACTATAAAGTCAAAATAAAATAAAAGTAAAATAATTTATTAGGAATTAGAAGGATAAACCTTTGTGTCAGTGAACTTGAGTTCCAGCCCACTTACATCCTTACTGAACATGAATCTTTTTAAGAGGAGCATAAGGACACAAAAGGGATTTTGTGCAATAATTCGACCATTACAAAGCTTTTAAAAGCATTTGCAGGAAGAATATGTCACTGTATTTAACCTTTTCCCAGCTGTGGGAGCTTCATCTGAAGTGTGATGTTGAGTAATTTATAAACACAGTGTTGACCAAGATCTATTAACTGTGGAATATGCACAAAAAAATAATTAAACTTTTCAAATGCTCGAAATTCCACTCTGTCATGGGATTACATCTGAAAATTGGGCCTTTTAATGTTTTGTAATATTTGTAGAAAATGTGAGCTTTAAGTCAGAGGTTGACTGGGTCCTCGTCTTTCACACTTGCTTTTTCACTGTAGGAGAAGAGGGATGTAGCTGTGACATGAGGGATGAAGAGGAATTCGCACCTGGGCCGCAGTGAAGCAGGTGGCACTGACTGTCAGGTCAGTAGACTCCAAAATGCTCATGAGGGTGTGACTGACAGCTTCACAGCCGGACAGAGCGCTGCAGGAAAATTAAGTCTAATTGTTTTTAAAAGGTTGTGGGCAAAAAGCTGCTGTGGAGAGACAGGAGCTTGAAAAAATCTGTCAGTGACTCCTTTTCATTTCACAGGTTTGCTCTGTAGCTTATTATCGTCTGTATAGAGAGGGTGTTTGATGCGTTCAGGGACAACGAATCTGAAAGCTGCAGAACAAATGGATTAAATTAATGAAGGGCGGAAGGAAGGACGCTTGGAACTATTTACCCTGTTTATTAACAGTTTGATCAACTGCTTTCTGTTTAAAGTTTATTTTTCCACAAAAATACACCAAAATCAGAAAATACAAACACCGATGTGGTGACTTCCGAAGAAATGTTTAATTACAGTCGCTTGTGATCGTGTTTATGGTAAAATTGTAATTTATAAATATTTGAGACAATGAAAAAGAAACGCCCAAAGTCGCTGAAATGACCATTCAACCGACTTTTAGAGGTTTTTCGGCTTTCAAACCATTACTCCTGAAAATACTGATGAATAAGATTAATGCAAATAAAGACCTTAGTCGCTCAGTTGCCTAAATCCACATAAATAGCTGACTGAAAAGTCGATTAGAGCATTGCTCAACGTGTAAAATTTGTAGGTTGTGGTGCAAAATAAACAATATACTCAATATAAAACATGAAAACCGAACTGTGGGCGCAAATGTATACACATCTGTGCATGCTTAAATCTATTATCTATTATTATGACTTTAAAATCTTGTTTGATTTGTTGGGTTTTTGCACACTAACAGGTGGAAACGTTATTAGGCCTGCGTAGATTGTATGATCTGAAATTGCAGGAACAAAAATATTCTATTCTTTAATTATAGGCAACTAATTAAATTAATTTGTATTTAATTTGTTATAGACTTATAAATAAAAAAGAGCTTTAAAGTTTTAAACAAAGCTTAATTCAGAAATAGTTTGACAATCAAAAGCAACTTTACTAGATTTTGATTTAATGTTTTGTTAAATTTGCTGGTAAACCGTTAACTATAGTGACATTTAAATGAGTCTCTTTGTGGTCGCCCCGACACAAAGAGACTCACAATCTGTTACGTAAAACTGACCCCGACAGCGCGCAGTGTCTGTTCATAATCAGACGTATTTTGAAGAAATGAATGGCCCACAGTTCGGTTAAGTCGAGCGTAAGTCGGCTGTATAACGTGTCACATAATGTCTATTAAACCCCAGTTGTCCATCATCAGTAACATCTGGGGAGACTACCTGCAAATGAAATAATTACTGCTCAATGCAAAGGAGAGGATCAAGGAATTGTCCTTGACTCACATGAACATAAAAAGAGTTTAGGTCAGAAAATAAGAGCCACTGACATGTAATTTAAACAGAAATGACAAGAGAAATCAAATAACAAAAAACTCATATATGAAGCTGGGCTGTGGGGGTTAAGAAATTTTCTATTTCTGTTCGGAAAATCATAATTCAAGCAACTGCAATTCCATATTTTCTTTTTTTCCAACACCAAACTCCACACTTTGCTCCGGGTAGACAATATCGTGCTCAAGAGGATTCAAAAATAATATACAAAAAGTTAGTTTTTGTAGAATGATCTGGACAACAACAGGTTACTTGTGCGTAAACTTCCCTAATGCGCCTACTTGCTTTAGTAGATGTAATAGGGTGCAAATAAGATACATATTCTGGGGTACTGATTTTTTTCCCTGAGAACTCATGTGGTTCACAGACAGCCTAACTGATGAATACAATGAGTAGCTTATATTTCCCACGCGCTTAATGTAAATTATGAAAAAATCCAATAACGGGGAGACGCTGGAATGGGGTTCTTGCGCACCGATGTGGGTGTTTTCATTTCAACGATCGCAGGTTGAAAGGAACAACAGTCCCTCTATATCAGATATCTGCACATGCAGGTCTGAAAGGAAGTTATGTGGGATGGTCCACTCCTCAGTATCCCTCTCTGTCCTCTAAGCCCCACAGCGAGCAGCCAATGAGGAGCATCACTGCCGCTGGAGATGGCCTCGGGTGGCGCATATACCTGCATCGGCAAGCAGATCAGATTTTAGGACATATAGGCGCCGTTCTGTTTTTTACCATATAGGGTTAAAGAGGATGTGGCACCGATCAACCAAAACCCTGCAGATACCCGGGTGATGGTGCGTGTACGTGCGTAAAAGCGCACAGTGCTGCCAGTGCTTGTGTCCACATGACTGACAGTGATGTTAACTTTGGATCTGTGGCGCGTTCACTGTCCATCCCTTTTTAGAAGGGATAAGTGATTTCTTTGACATCTGTCTTCTTTTTTGCTTCATGTCCGCGCTGATCTGTCAGAGTCAACTACATTCCACCCTTTTTATCCCTGATTCGGTATCCCACAGTCTGTGTGTACGTGTCTGTAAGGGATGTAGGTATTCTATAAGGCCAAAGATGGATGGCTGATGTACGGCAGCTCCCCGCTGACCCCGACTTAACATTGAGGTTTTTACTGCACGCCGAATAACAGCTAAATCATTTCGGTGATGCTTCCACCCCAGTAGTAGGCCTAAAATTGGGAGGATCTCGCAGTGCTTTCCTGATTGACAAAAGACTTTTTTTTTTTCAAAAAAGAAAAAGTGAGGAGTGCTCGGAGGTTCAAACAACTGTAATGAAAGTGCTCTTTGGTAGGGAACACAAACGTTCAAAAAAGAAGAAATGCCCAAGGCACCTTTTCTGGCAAAAGTGCCATGCACATTTCTTCTTTTAAAAAAGATGTTGTTTGTCAGCTCCCAACAACAAATAAGAGCAGTTTTCTTCTTCTTTCCCTTAAATTCATGCACAGTGACATGGGCCTCCTTAACCCCGGAATACTCCTCTCCTTGTGTTGACATGCAGCTCTAAAGGTAGCTGTCAGTTTGCCCTGTCCGGGAATCACAGAGCTATTCATCATTGTTTGACAGGTGTTTTTTGGGAAAGAAGAAAAAAAAAAGTCATAGTGGCCCAGATGACGAACATAATGGGAAAGTTACGGTCTTTTTTTACCGGGCACAGGAAGCAGGGGAAAAAAATCAGTTTTAAAAAGCTGATTGCTGATTTAGATAATAAATGGATGGATAAACACGTTTCTATTTATTGCGTAATTTGGCCATTCCTGTTCCATTAGGTTTTTATCCGTTTGCGCTCCAAAAACAACAGAAAAGCTGCTCTAAACCAGTCTGCTGATAATAAAATGACAACCAAAGTAATCAGAAGCCATTTCAGTCTTATATGTAGGCCAGTTTTACTTTGATTGAACTTTGAGATGCATTTTACTAGAAAAAAAGGAACGCAAAACATCGTGTCTGTGTGTATGTGAAAGCGATAGCTTGGATAGCAGGGCTGTAATTTTAAGCACTAAGTAATATTTAATGTGTATTTTTTAATGTTTCTTCCCAAGAAATACTTTGAAAAGGTCCCTGCACACCTGAATGTGTAGCAGGTGCGTCGGTGGAAGGTGCAACTTGAAAATAAATACAAAAACTCCCGCACACTATTGTCTTGCTTACAGCTGAATATTTTTATTAGATCACGATGCTTTGGTCAATCTGACTGACCCAAAAAAAGAATGTTTTTTTTCTCCTAGCCAATCATTCACGAATTGTCAAATTAATTTGCAAAATAGTAAATTTATTGTGAAATCTTATAATTGTTAGTAAAATCCGCTCTGTTGTTATTTTTAAAAAAAAGCCAGTTAAAAAAATTAAATAAAATTGCATCCAAATGATGGTATAATGCCTGATATGTTTTAATGTTTTTCGATCTAAACAGTCATTGAACACAAACAACACTTGTACATTTCAATTAGAAGTTGGTCTGTTTTCGGCTGCTTCCCGCCACACGCTCACTTTCAGGCCAATAACACAAGAAACCGCCTCTGTGAATCAGTCTGACACTAAAATGCATTTTTTGTACATTGAAATAATGTAACTGATACGCTCAAAAAGTGCTGAAATATCTTACCTTTACAAACACAGCAAGAAAAACAAAAACACAACCTGTAACAGAGACAGTTATATGAAAAGTCAATGCCTATTTTCCAATCACTGCAGAGGTAGGAAGGCGCATGTAAAATATTATAAACCATCATAAGGTGACATTTTCAGTCTGTTCAGAGGTCCGTGAGGGGCTCCCGAGTAAAGAGAGGAATACTTAAATGTTATTATCACTCCTCAGAGGTTAACATACTGACATTTTATAAGGAGGTCCAGTCAAGGAAGCTTTTTTAACTTTCCTCTTTTTTTGCCTAAATTGTGAGAAATATCTTCTTTAACTGGGTTCCTCGGGTCAGACTCTTACTACATGAGAGAATGAGTCGTTTTTAAGTGTTTGAGGAAATGAAAAAAAAAAAGTTTGGGAACCCCTGGTCTGGCCTGGAGAGCACGATGAGGCAGTTCAGTCAGAGAGAAAAAGTCCTCTCAGGTCTCCTCCTCTTGTCAGAAAATATATAGTTAGTTTGATTTCCAAAATAAAACAAAAAAAGAATAAATACAGTCACTGATTCCCCGCACACGCAGAGAGTGTCCACGCAGGGAGGCAGTAGGCGTAGGGGTAATAGTAGGACGGCTGCAGGGAGAGCAGCGGGGGCCGCAGGATCTCTCCCGGACCGTACTGTCTCTGGTCGTCCCGCACCAACACTTTCACCGCCACCTTCTTGGCCGCCGGGGTCGACGCCATCAGGTCGGCGGCCATCTGGCGACGTTTCGTCTTGTAGCGCCGGTTCTGGAACCAGATCTTCACCTGAGTCTCTGTGAGCTTCAGGGAGGCCGCCAGGTCTGCGCGCTCCGGCCCGGACAGGTACCGCTGGTGGTTAAAACGACGCTCCAGCTCGAAGACCTGCGCGTGAGAGAAGGCGGCCCGGGAGCGCTTCTTCCGCTGCTTTGGCTGCAGGTCCAGGCTCTTCTCGTCCAGGGCGCTGGAGTCTGAAAGAGAGGAGAGAGACACACAGATGCAACACGCGAGTGAATTCCTGTTTGTGATTTTAGTGAAGCTGGAGTCACGTGCTGATTTCGTGAGCTTTAATAAAAAAAATAATTTAAAAAAAAGTATGCATACTTATACTGTAAAAGCTTCTGATATTAAGGAAAATTCAGTAATTTAGATAATTAGTTTAGTTATTAATATAAATTATGTAGGGGAGAGCAGGGACGAAAGTGTTGCAGGGACAGTTGCAACACAGATCTTTTCCACACTAAGTACACCCCGTCAAAATCAGCCCAATCCAATCAATTTTCACAGAGTTATAGCAGAAAAAAAAATATTTTTTACTTTGAAAGCAAATAGTAAAAAATTGAAAGTGTTTCCAGTTTTTAAGGTCATGTTTGTTGAGGATTGCAAATGTATATTATCTGTTAGGCCTTTCAGTGGGCTAATTATCAGCTAAGGTTTAATTTATCATGCCAGTTTATCTTTAGGGCTGGCCAGGGTAAAGTTAACAGGAGATGGATGAAAATAACATGGTATTCCTTTTGTCCTGTGATTAGATACATTTATTTTCTCATTATATTTGCAAGAATTGCCCAGGGTTAAAGAGAGGAAGACCAAAGTCTCACCAGTCCAGATGTGTATGCTAGAGCCCATAAGACTGGACTAATTTCATACTATTGTGACATTTAGCATGATAAATTGATTTGAGAGTGGCATGGCCATTTGCTTGGAGGACTAACTTAAGCATTATTGAGTGTTATGTCATAAATATTCGTGTGTGTAACAATGTGCAACGTCAATTTGCGTCAGACTCATTTGTCCAAAATTTTAGAAAACTATTCGGATTGGTAGAGAACGTACTGTTGTTCATAATAAAATATGGTTACTCTAAATACATGCATCTCTGTGCAAAGAGGGAAACAGAAAAAAAGTTAAACTTTGGCCCCTGCTCTCCCTAAACTCTGGGTGAATTCAAGGATCTGAAGCTCATTTAATTACTGTGAATTAATGCCGTAAACTCTGTGCCAGAGGTTCACAAGTCCAAGTCCTGACTAAGTTCCCTTTTGTGGATAAGTGGCCTGTGTAACTCAAGTTCAACTCAAGTTAACAAAGTGCAGTAAACGAATGCTGGGGTCCTGTCAAATACATTCTGTCCATCTTAAGAATCCGCTATTACTGTCCAACAACCCTTCCTTCATTCAATATAGAAGAATGTTTAAATTGTCTGTTTAAGTAGCTGTTATTTGAAATGAACCGCCGTGAATTAATCTACAAGGTACCTGAATGCTTTAGCCTAGAAAATAAAGTTTCATTCAGGCCCAAACATCTCAGCCAATGTGTGGATGTTTATTTAGTATGTGGAGGAATTTATTTCCTTCACATGTGCATCAATTTATTGCGTGTTTGGGTAGCTCTTTATTTCTGTCCGTGGGGAAATTTAAGTTTCACAGCAGCAGAGATATATAAGGTATAGTGGGGTAGGCCATAGTAAATAAGGGGAGGAAACGAGGCGATACAATTAAAAGAATAAAGAGACTGACAGTACTTACAGTTAGTGAGAACGGATACGTCAATATGCGTAATGGAGTGTGAACTAAAGTATAAGACGTGTAAAACGTGTAACAGGCAATATGCATCAACACAATAGAAGGTGTGATACATGCAAAAAATGGTAAAAATATTATTTAAAAAAAAAAGCAGTGCAGAGTCCACATGTATACGATAGTAGTTTATAACTGTTGCCCAAAGTTAAGTCATGCCCATGCGCGATAATTAGCATAAAGCCTTGAGCACTCCAATAAATCCATAAGAAGTAGTATTATATTAACGAAGTTTGATTATAAGCCTAGGTATCCATTTACAATCGTGCGTAAAAAACAGGCCAAGTCGTGCGTAAAAGTGAACAGGATGCGGAGAGATTTTGCAAATAGGCCTCATATCCCACAGTAATACAATCACAACACTCGATATGATTCTGGGAACGGCACCAACAGAATTAAACTAAAATATTAAAAGGGTTAAGGGTACTTTGAGTCAGATTTGTCTGCTTTAAAGCCAGAAGTTGCTTTGAGTCATCGTGGTTTTATTTAAATCAGTGAGTCACACTTTGTTTTAGCATTGTGTACAGCTGCATGTTAATATTTCTGTTCTACTTACCCGTGGCATTATTAGGCTCACTGTCACTCTTCGTGTTCTCCGCAGCTCCTGACTCGTGGTCTGTCTCCTCCTGCAAACTTTCCTCGGGCACATCCGATGCAGCGTCTCCCTCTTTCTCTGACTTGCAGGCGGCCGCAGTCTTGCTGTCGTTGTCGTCGCTGAGTCCCGAGTCCGAGTCGTAGCTTTTCTGGTCCGTCGGCTCACAAGCCTCCCCATCACCTCCCCGAGAGCCGCCGTTCATCTCTCCAAATATTTTCCAGCACGCCGTCTTGGAGAAGCACATGTCCAAATCTGGCAAGTGTCGGCTGTCGTCCTTCTTGTTCAGGATGGCTTGGATCGAGAAAGGCATCAGCGAGTTGCCACGAACGGCCATTTTTCGGAAAGTTTGCTCGGTTCTTCAAGTTTAGTAACTAACCGGCCCAAATATCAGTCCATCCACATTTTAGGCAACACCCTCCGTGTTGTCGCTTAACTTTTTTCCCTCCAGTGTTGGTTCTTGGTCGCATCCCCGCGGGAGAAGCCGTGGAAAGTTTCTGCTACATCCGCAGGCACGATGCTTCTCCTCCGCATAGCTCTGCCATCAGCCGAGGCTCACTCCACTCTCCGGCCCTTTTCACCCAACTTTTTTTTAACCATCCACCCTCACCTGTGACTGACAGACACTCCTCGTCGCCTCCTATTGGCTAGAAGAAGAGGAAAGCCGCTTCACCATTGGTCACTGTAAACAACGTCATGCTGCTTTCAACAGGGTGGGAAAAAGTTCAAGAAAAGTTTGGTAGAAGCCTGATACGAGAGGCTAAACTGACATGCGACCATTTATTTCAGATGAAACTTCATCCAAAACAGGAGCGCAAACTGTATCTCTGCATGGCTTCCGATCACACTATATTTTGTTGAATTTGATTGTTAATTTAAAATGAATTTGGCGGAATTAGTGCAGAATTTTATGTGCTGGTGAAGTTCAAAATTCATGCAGCCAGAAAAAGCTAAATCTTGTGCGTAAAAGAGATTTTACCCGCAATACCAATCGAGAATAAGATGGGAACATCTTGTCTCCCATTTTCTCTGCATCACTTGAATGCAGCACCAGGACAATAAATTCGTAGGATATGTCATCTTTTTACAACTTAACCCTTCATCATCCAAACAGGTCTGCTGGGAATCCGGTGCGTAACGCGTAATGTTTTTCTTTTAATCGCTTTCTGCGCACTGACCAGCGTAGGTCAGGCTCTTAACGCTTCGCTCCGTCTACGTTTTATTAAACCTTTAAAGTCTCCAGGTGCTCATTTCTGTCACTTCCTGGCAGCCTGCATCATGACCCACCATGACCAGGTAGGCCTCAGCGTGTGCGCAAAACAAATTCTTTCACTGAATAAATAAGAAGTTAAAAACATGCATTTAATCTACTGTTCACTCTATAAACTGTGAGATGTTTCATTAAAAGAGGCAAAGTGTGTTAACAGGTTACAGGCTACTTAAATATTCGTTTCAGCACCAGTCAGACTGTGCACCGTCCCATAAACACTGATATATATTAATGGAAAAAAAAAAAATCAGAAAAAAGTGACAAATCAATGAACTGAAATCATCTCGGTGTATTATCAGAATACTTGACTCGTTAAAAAGTCAAATTGTGTGTGAGAATGAATTCTCAGGGTGGTATGTTTTGCAGCGTAAAGGAAAAACTTGTTTGTTTTTTCTTTCTTTTTCTATTGCAGTTCTGTGTATACAACTCCAAACGTTATAGAAATGGCGCACACGAGCATTATTAAGTATCATTTTTATTAAACACAAAGTGTCTGTCTCAGCTGGTTTAAGTGGACAAACATCTGTCGCTGCGGATCCTGATCGTGACCTCTGCTGCCGTTTTTCACAGAGATCTCCCAGTTTTTCTCTTGTTTCATTTACCAACCAATACTAATTTAAAGGCTTTTTAAGATGATATTTTTGAAGGTAACATAAGTAATTCGACTTTTATTAGATATTGTATTACATGTATGTATTACAGCTATTATTTAATAGATCATTCTTGGTTTCTGTCATGTTAAGTCTGTTTGAAAAGGGCGTGGATGCTTTGATACATATCTTCACACCATATCCTGCAGGCTAATTAAATTTAAATTTTTTATTCTTTGTAATAAGGTGTTTCAATGTCATTATTTCACCTGGTTTATCAGACGTCATTAATTTAATCAGCTTTTCCAAATAACCCTGAAATCTCCAAACTGTTATCTAATTATTTAATCTAGAAAAGACGTATGAAATGAAATAGTCCAGTCATCTATTACTTTATATGAATAAGTATGAAGTGAGCTGATAATTTCAGCGCTGCTTTGATAAAGTGTAAGCAGGTCTATTGTTTAATGAAATGAGGCATTAAATCATTAATTAACGTCATACAAATATAATGATATTTGGCCTAATAATGGCAATAGTCCTAATAATAATGATAATGATAATGATAACAATAATCTTATTACTCCTGGCCTGTTTGCTGCTTGTTTTAACTAAAAGAATTACAGCTGATAGGGGGGGATTAAAATCGAAAACTCAAGAAAACCTCAAACTCCGTCAGTCCAGAAGATGAATGAAGACGCTGACAGCTGATTAGCTGCTGAAAAGACTGAAACGGGTTTTTAATTAATCAATGAATTTAATTTCTGTATTAAAAATCTGGTAGAGATACAATGATCCCACACAACTCACATAAACTCTGCACACAACGTCGACCTCAGGATCTTTATTTCAGGTTTCCACCACATTTCCATCAGTCTTTTGGGTTTGGGGTCTATTTTCTGCACTTGTGCACACTCTGCACATCTGCGAATAAACTTTGCTCGGAAAAGCTGATTTTGAGAAACAAAATAACTCTCTGACTTTCAATTTAATTTACTGTGGAAGGTTGTTTTTTTTTCTTTAATCTCTGAACCTTTGTTTTTATTCCCTGTTGTCTGATATCTGCAGGTGAAAGTCTATGAAAAGGCGGATTAAATCAATGTGTGTTTTAAATGTTCACCCGTAAAATAAAATGCAAAACAGAATATAAATAATTTGATTTGTAATATTTACACACTAGAAACACGCGATGTTTAAATCTTTTTGCTCATTAAGATCTTTGTTATATTCCGTCAACATTATGAGAATAATAAATACAATGAAATAGTCACATTAATCCAACTTCAGCGCTGCTGTCACTTGTACAAACCCTGTTGCATGCATACATTATACCATCTAGTGGCCACTGAACATACCTCCTCATCTTGACTCTTTGACATCTTGGGGTCAGCAGCTCTGAAAACACACTCAACAGAGCCCACGCTGTTAATAATGACATTATTATTAGTTATTTGGACATGATTAAAATTATTTACATATTATCAGTGGCGGAATTAAATTACAACTACTCAAGTATTCGAGGTATTTGTTCTTTACTTGACTATCTGTTATGCAACTTTATAGTTCTCCTTCACTACATCTCAGAGGCAAACATTGTTCTTTTTACTCCACTACATTTGTCTGACAGCTTTAGTTCCTAGTTACTATTTACTTTTTATATTACAATTTTTCATACCCTCCCTGTCCAGTGAAAACCACATATCTCCACGTAATTTGGTGATTTGGGGAACTGTTCTGATAAACTGAAGGATGAAGTGTTCCTTTATGGGTTGAGAAAATTCTCCTATTTCATGAAGCAAAATAAACCATTTCAACAAAAACCCCTTGGATAAGCTGGAAAATTCATTGTCACAAAGCGGTTTTTGTTGACTTTGAGTTTATTTTATTTTTTTTTAGAGATACATGGGAGAGCCACACTACAAATATGTGATGATGTTATAGAATATGATGCATTGTTGTAGATCAAATTACCCAACAGTGTTTAAAGTAGTTAAAATGAGCACAACCTTGAACAGCTACAGCAGTAAAATGCAACATAGCTGTATAATCCCCCCCCCAAAAAAAAAGAAAAAAGGAAAACTGGGGGCAACTGTAACATTTTTCACATTTTTCTTTGTAACTTACGGACTGCTTGAAATACATTTATCATCTTTTGATATAAGAAACACGTGCTCAATATAACTTATATATTTTCACCAATGACACTGAGGGCAACACTGAAAAAATAAATTATTTTAGCTCGCTGTATGTCAACTTTACTGCTATAATGTTACTTAAGATTTTTGTTTGTATGCAGTTCAGATTCCCTTAAAATGTCGGGAATCTTGCAAAAGACTTGGCAGCTATTCTACTGAGTAAAAGTAATTGAGTTAAAAGTAATTCTACATTTAAACTTTATAAAACATGTTTATTTTCTAACAGAAAAGTCTGTCAGCACAGACAAACATGGTGCTTACATGTGGCTGTAACACATATCTTACAGTCGCCCCCCAGTTTTGCAGCCATGATAAAATCTTGTATCCTCACTAGCAACGCCATAGTTTGTTAATGTTCATTTTAACCAATAGCATAGAGATAATATTGATGTAAGTTTAAATTCACAGTCATTTGTGTGACCTCAAAATCATATTTTTTGTTGAAAACATCTGCTGAGGGAGTTGAGTGCTTTACAGTTGCTCCCAGTCTCCCCTACTTAAGTACAAATTCAGGGGTACTCAGACTTTACTTGAACATTTCCATTTTATGCAATGTCATACTTGTACTTCACGGCATCTCAGAGGCAAACATTGTTCTTTTCTTCCAACCCACATTTGTCTGACAGCTTTAGTTGCCAGTTACCCTTCAGATTACAATATCGCATACCCTTCCTGTCCAGTGAAAACTACATATCTCCAAATATGGTGATTTTGAATGTGAATGCTGGTGATAAACTGAAGGATTAAGTGTCCTTTATGGGCTGAGAAAATTCTCCTGCTTCTTAAGTTGAATAAACTCTTTAAAACCCTCCTGATTAGCTGGACCGTATGATGCATTGCTGCAGATTAAACTACCCAGCAGTGAAGTAGTTAAAATTAATCCAACTTTCAACATCTACAGCAGTAAAATGCAACATTCACATTAATGCAGCAGCACTACCAATCCAAGAACAGCAGATATGATAGTAAAACACTGACAGGCACTATTTTTCTGCAGAATGACTACTTGTAGTTTTAATACTTTAAGTAAATTTTGCAGCTAATGCTTCCATACAGTCTACTGGAAACCCTCTGTGTCATGTAATGTTGTTTCATATGAACTTCAGTGATTAAAATGCCTTCTGTAGGCTTAGCAGATAAGATCGAGCTTGGTTGCTAAGACTTGCATGCTGGGCAATTTAAGTACTTAGCATAATGAGCTAATTAATTGCCCAAAACTGTGGATGGCTTTAATTTACAAGATATAAAATACAAGATAAATTTATTATTATACAACACAGGGTTGTATTGCAAAATTAAGATAGTTCCCTTTTTTTCTACTCATAAAAAGCCGCATTTAAAATGATGTACAGTAGATTGATCGAATAAATAAATACACGTTATACTTATTAGCACCTCATTTTGTCTGCAAAGACTGATGCCTCTTTTAAAAATCCTCTGTAAATAACTTGCCGTAAATGACTTGGTTGAACTGTGTCGTCCTGCTGTGTGAAATTGAATTATGAAATTATGTGGCATTGTCTCAGGGCTGGATGTGACCTTGGGGATGAAAGTCTGCATCACCGCAAGCAATGAAAACACAACTGGAAAAGGGAAAAGCACAAACCACTGACACCGTCTGGATATTTTCACACACCCTGCCCTGCTTCTAAAACTGCTCATTCCACCCAAGGACAATACACAAAGTGGTACATCACACAGTGTTTTTTCTTCTTTTATATTGTACAAGTGTCTTTCTCAGCAGCCTTCAGGCATTTTTTATTCATACCATACTGTTGTCTTTTGTCCTAAAACCAGCCTATAAGTGACCCGTACACAAGGCTTTACCCTGGGAAAAATGGAAAATAAATATAACTGTCTGCCAGCTCTCCAACAAAGTGAGTCAGTGTGTGCCTATCAATGTGATGTCAAGCAGAGCTCCACGGGTTACTCTGTGTTTTGGTAACCACACTGTGAGGAAGAGTAATAAGCAGTAAGTAGCTGTAAGTGGCAGGAAATGTAAACAGCAGCAGCACCGACCGACTGGACTGACCAGCAGTTTGGTTTTCATTCAGACAACTGCAGTGGGAATTAAAATAGATACACGGCTGGTTTGTTGTGATTCACACTCAGAGTACAGTCAAGTTTATAACTCGAGCAACTGAAAATGTGTCTATTGATATATTTATTTATTGAAACGCTGTTCTGAAAATGGATCTAATTACATCTATCTTTAAAAAAAAAACTCCCAAAAGGAAAGACATTATTATTGTTACTATAACAACAACTAACACATAGCAATTATGAATTAAAAATAGCAATTAAATAGAGTTTAATTCCATAATTAAGACCAGCATCACTGAATGGATACTACACTTAACTTTTAGTACCGAAGCTAACAGGGAAAATCCAAATACTAAAACCACACAATAATAATATTCTATTACAAGTAAAGTACAGGAGTATTTGCAGTGGGGGGAGAAATATTCAGATCCTTTATTTAAGTAAGTAAGTATCAAAAGTAAAATGGTCTCTGTCTTGACTGTATAAAGTCAACTTTTCATGAGAAAACAGCCCTTTTTAAACTTTGTAACTTTCTGCATTTTCAAACTAATCCAAGAGGGTTTTTAAGTTTTTATTTAGCTTGAAAAAGTAGAACAATTTTTTCAACATTAAGAAACAGTTAATCCTTCAGTTTATCGGAAAACACTCAAAATCACCAAATTTGGAAATACGAGGTTTTCCCTGGACAGAAAGGGTATGAAATATTGTAATCTGAAAAGTGACAAGTAACTAAATCTGTCAGACAAATGTGGCAGAGTCAGAAGTACAGTATTTATCTCTGAGAGTCCAGTAGAAGTCGTAAGTACAGTACAGTACTTAAGTAAATGTAATCAGTTTCATTCCACCACTGAATATTTGCAACAAAAAGTACTTAAGTATGAAAACTACTCATTATGCTGAAGTGTGCTGTTATATTATTGGATCTTTATTACAGAGCTGTTTGGAGCTCATTTTAACAACTTCATAATAAACTGTTTGGTACTTTAATCCAGAGGTTCACTATTCTTTCTCAGCCAAGGACCCCTTAAATATTATATATTCTAGATTTATTAAGAGTTATAGATTGTCAGATTAGAACATAATCTATTAACTATTTTAGATTTAAAAATTAAAATATTACTTGCTGTGAAAAAAAAAAATCATGATAATTCACGTGAATAATTCTGAAAGCTTTTCCACTGGTTTAATCTGTGATGATGCCTAATATTTTATTAACTGATCACATGTTTTTAATCCGTAAGATAAACAATCACTCTGTCTGAGAAATAAATATGATGGAGTATCAGTATAAAGGAGCATAAATGGAAATACTCAAGAAAAGAACAAGTACCTCAACTTTTACTGAAATAAAGTACTTGACTTAGTAATTTTCTACGACTGCTGGAGACTTTGATGAAGTAGAGTAATAAACCTGAACTGCAGCTTTCTAGTTATAATGCATTTAGTAATATTATGAATGCTATCATCATCATTATTATGAGTTGTAGTAAGAGGAGGAGGAGCCAGGTGGAGTAAACTTCTAAATCTAGAGTGTTTTTATTTTACAGAAGCAAAATCCACATTTCTTGTGATGTAATATTTGATTTTTTTCAGCTGCCAGTCAGTAAATGTTAAATCACAACTGGCAAAATTAGATAATATATGGAAAAATACATAAGGTATAGGGCTGCAACTAATGTAACCAGTACTTTAATTATTGTTTAATTTGTTTGTTTTTAATTCTCATTTAGTCTATAAAAATGTCAGAAAAAAGGAAGAAAGTATGCTCGTTGCATGGCCTTAGAGCCTTTGTTGATGTCTTCAGATGTCTTCTTTTGTCCAATCAGCTGTTCTAAACCCCAAAATATTGAATTTACAATGAAACAAAAGAGCAAAACACAAAAAAGCAGCAATTCCTCATATCTGGATAGCTGGGAGCAGTGAATTTTTCTGGTATTTTTGCTTGATAAATGACTGAAATGATTAATCATTTGTAAAAATCCAGTGTTTTAATACTTTAAATATATTTACCTGATTATAGTTACAGATTTTTATTAAAGCAACACTTTCAAATGAGGATTTTTAATTGTTAGAGTGTTTTTACTGTGTGGTGTTTGTATTTTAACTAAAGGATCTGAATTGTTGGACTGTTTGGTTCATGGTTTTGACACACACACACAAAATAGAAAAATCAACATGAAAAAGATACTTTGTTGCTGACACAAACCATCTTTGTCTGTTTATAGTCAACATAAGGCTGGAGCTGGTTTGCTGCTCTGGACAGGACGGCTCCCTCTGCTGACGAGGACAAGAACCTGCTGTCATGGACAAAGATGATCTGGAAAGATGAGACCTTCACTACATAATAGCCGTGCCGGGAAAAAGGTAAAATTTTGTCTCCTTTTTTCTATCTACAACGGCACGATTCTTTAATATCCCCAGTCAGACTCTTTGTCTGCTCTCCCCCAGTTTAACACTGGGGTGAAACTCCCACCACCTTTTCCAGTAAAGAAATAAACTTTAATGGCATATTACACTATTATGCTTGCCTCCACCCACTAGCCCCCAAACCCCCTTTTTTCCTGCTTCTTCTTGTAACTTTAATCTTGTGTTTTAAACAGAAATCTCTCCTGATGCAGCAACATGCCAGTCGCCGTGGTAACGTCTCTGTTTCCCCTCCTCTCCAGGGTGTGTTTATGACAGGTCTTGGATTTTTTTCTTGCGTGCTGGTATGAAGAAGGAGGCTCACAGCACGCCATACATACATGCATACATACACCCCCCCCCCCCTCCCCTTCTTATGTGAGAATAGCTGCCAAATTGTGTTCAGATGGAGCAACACATGAGAGGGCACTGCCAAGACTCATTTGCAGTAAATGCTCCCAAAATGCCCTCTAGATTTCTCACCAAATATCAGATCCACCATGATAGCACCCTTAATCAACCTCAACATTGGAAAGTGGCAGGAAAGGCGAAGGGAAGGGGGGGTTTCTGCCAGCTTTAAGTATGCTTTTAGTCTCCTAGGTTACAATTGAACCCTCTTTCCCCAAGAAAAATTATCCTTGCATGCGATGGAGCACTAAATGGAAGAGCCCTTGGGACAGAACACTTAATACAGTAAATGGAACCAAGAGACAAGCGGAGAGAAGTTCCTCCGTCTGTTGGAAGCTATTCAAAACATCTCATCAATGGGCTGCATTACTGCAGACACGGGAGCAGAAAGTGGGGGGACAGCCCGCTGTTACAGTCCAATTAATGTGTGTAGATAGTGCAGACGTGATTTATAGTTTATTTTCGGCTCTGCTGTGCTGACAAACGAGCTTCCATCCGCCTCTGGCACGCAACAGATAATGTGTGCAGCTCAAGCACATCATGAAAGGCTTCTGAAGGTCTGAAGTGCCTTTTCGCTGCCTGGTCAGGTCTCTCTTTTCTCCTGCGCTCACGCCTAAATAAAGACGTCCTTCAAAAGCAGTGGCGGACCCCTCTCAGTGGTTCCATGTCACATGTAAAATACCACTTTTGAACACACGAGTTGATGTAGTTATGAAAACTTCAAGGGCCATTTAGAAATTCTTGAGATATTAGGGCCTTTCTTCTTTTTTTGGAAGGTAAAGTGGGCGTCACACTGCAGCTGCAGCTTCTGGTTCATGAAGACGAGCTCAGCTTTTCGGATGTTTGCAGATGATAAATTTACCTCTCTGACAGGTGTTTACAGTTTAGAGCACACTGTAAAACTTCCTGCACGAATTTAGTGGAATCAACTAATCTTCTCTCATTAACTTAACATTAATATATGAGTTTTATTAATCTCAAGTTATTTCAATTTAAGATTTCTAGTTTTGTTTGTGTGAGTGCATGATCAAGGGGCCTGCAGCGTGTCCACAACTAATCTTGAATACTACTGGACCGATCAGTCTAATTTTTTGTGCACAGTCATGACTGAGTGCTGACGGACCTCTGTGATTCATAGGTTTTGAAAAACCTTTTTTATGGCTTCACGTCCCTGACAGACGTGGCCACAGACATTATCATTTCACGTTATCCCAACACATTATCTCAAGAACACCTGGAGGAAATTTCTTCAAACTTGGCACAAACGACCACTTGGACTTCTTGGTTTTCAAAAGTCACAGTGACCTCACTAAGCACAGTTTTGGCCAAACACAAATGACTAATAGGATAAAGTCATGAGGTGATGACATTTTATAACCAAAAGGTCAAAGGCCAGCTTCACTGTGACATCATAATGTTCAGCTCCCTACCAGTCCTCTGTCCTCCTCTGTAAAAATAGTCTCGAAGCGAATACAGCTTGTTTCTCACTGGAATCACACATGTATAGTGAGAACTTCCTTTTTGCTGAAAAATACATTTTATTAAATTGCTTCAAAGTTACAGGTCAATATATTGTTAAGTTCCATATTAAATTCCTTCTGAGTCAACTGTGAGGCAGTCATTTTGTTTTTTGACTGCTCTGTTTTATGACCACTGACAGCAACTACTCCACTTTGAAATCTTGTTTCAGTTAGGGACGATGTGTGTTTTGTTAATGTTGGCAGAACTCTGCAAATCTTTCCTGGTTGCATGTGGCGGTTGTGTTGGCATTGCACTAGGTGCTTCACCATCTGTTGTTTGCTGGGGATCCACACTCTACTGAGTGACTTCTTCTAGTTTAACCTAAGTTCAGTCAATTCACATTTAAAGCAGCAGGGGAAGTTACATTTTTAAGTTGAACCTGCTTAAAATGATTTACAGTGTACAGAAGCAAGGCTGCAACTATCAGTTACTTACAGCGTGTAGCAGAACTTACAGTGGTAATGAAACTTGTAGGGAAAAAAACAACGTGAAAGGTCGTATTTACAGCCAGCATTCGAATTGTTCTCTGCTCTGGGCTACTGTAAAAACATGGTAGCCCTCAATGAACAGGACCTGTGCCCTCTGTAGATATAAAGGGCTCATTTTAAGGTAAGGAAAACACAATGATTTTTATTTTAAGGTGATTATACACTAATGAAAACATACATATGAATATCATATTCTATTTCTACCATATTCTGCCAATAAATCCTGGTAAATCTTACACATTGGACTTTTAAATCACAAATGGTGAATGTTGTAGAGGAATACTTGAGGGGGGCATTAAATTACCCAGTTTAAAAATATAGCACTCAGGAAAGAATAACCAAAACTTTGTCATTTTTAAATAATATTAAGTAATTGTTTTTTTCCCCACTACCTGCAAATAGGTTATTGTCATGTTTAAACACTGCAACAGGAAGCAGAATGTGAAGTATACAATTCAAAAGCCTACAAATTACATACTTTACATCGTAAAGTTAAGAATGAAAGTTAAAATGATCCTTCTCCAAAATTCAATGATGCTTCGCACAACGCTGACACACTGCAGCCACCCAGTTTGACCCCAAAATGGTGGTCTGTAAACACATATTTTGGAAATATTCCTGCAGTCTGGTGTGTATTTTGATGCCAGAAGTCAATCCAAATCTCGACTCAACTGCAGAACTATTTCAATACTGCAAAAGAATGAAAAAAATACAAACAAAAAAAACTTTAAGACTCTAAGCCACCACCCCTCCCCGCTGCCTGTCGCTGGCTATTTCTACGACTCTCATATGAAACACTTCTGACGTTAAACACCTGTTAACTTTTATGTCTTGTGAGAGGAGTGGCTGAATGGGATAGCATTATGTTCAGCGCTGCTCGGCCTGGCTAAATCCCCAGTAGAGGAAAGACCACTCCCAGTGCAGCGAGGCAGCAGCAGGAGTGAGTGAGCCCCCTTATCCCCCCAGCCTGCGAGGATCCCCTCAGCTCCAAACCAACAGTTACCTCGATTCCACTTGACAGCTGCGTGAAACCACCATCTTTCCGCAGCTCTCTGCTGGATAAACTGCGCCGCTAGCCACCAGCAGACCTGCTTAAGAGGCAAAGTGAGGAGATGTGAGGAGGTTTGAGGCAGCTTATGTTGTTGGTGTCTCGTATCACAGTTGATTTTTTTTCCACTCACATTTAGATGCCAGAGCAGTGTGTCCTGCCAGAATCCAAATAACCTGCACCACCCATTACGAAAAGTCCCAAACTGGCCTTTAGGACTGAAAAAAGCAAGATTACGTAAACACTGCTGTAGTTCATCTATTAGAATATTAAAAGGATACTCCACTTTACATGATAACCCACTCAATATGTACTCACCACTGTGCCGATGTGATGATAAGTGAAGATCTTCAGTTCACAAAACAATCTTTCAGCAGAAAACAGGGTAGCAGCCTCATCCAGTACAATGGCAGTGAATGGTGACCGCGGATAAAACGTTAAAAAAAGAACACAAAACAAACACAAAATGTCTCCATCCTGCTCGTGTGGTGTAATCCAAGTGTCCGCGAGCCGCGATATTAAAAATTAACTGCAAAAGACGCCATTTACGCCATGTTTTTAGCAGAAATGTCAGCTGTAGCATGTAGCCGGTAGGATGTAAACATGGCGTCGATCTCGCGAGACTTCATATGTATCTTAATGGACGCACGTGCGGAAGTCTCGCGATGTTTAACCTTTAAACAAATTAAAGAGAAAGTTTGTCACTTTTCGTGTGGATGCCCAGTCAATGTTGATACTAAATGTAGTCAACTGAAGCAATAAATTACTCAGTGTTTGCTACACTGACAAAAAAAAGCTGAGCTCTCCTGCTGCAGAATCTGTTGTTCTTCCTGCATCCAGTGATGTCACAGTAATGTAGTTGGTGCTAAAAAAGAACTGCGTGCCATTTCAGCTTGGATTTCTAGTCTCCACCACTGACTGTAAATAAAGATGGACGCCACATCTCCACTTCCTTCCACTGTGCAAAAACAAGACCTTTTTAACAAACAACAGTCTGGTGAGAACTACACAAGATGGCAGAAACCATCTTAGGAAGAATTTATTTGATGTATACTTTTGCTTACTTGGTTATTTTTTACTTTGGCCCGTGTCCCATCTATTAACATGGAGCAGTGAGGTTTATGACCTATACTGCAGTCAGCCACCAGGGAGCGATCAAGATGTTTTGCCTTTACTTTTGGGGAGATGACATGTTGTCCATCTATATATATATCAATGGTCTCAGTGTACTTTTCAGCTTCTTAATGTTTATGGATTATTCAAATTTCTAAATTAGGTTTGGCGAGAAATCCCACATACAACACATCTGTATCTTGTTATTGTGACCTGCTACAATCTTTCTTGCATTGTCCCTGACAAATAAACTAATAAATAAACTTAATAAAGACGAAAAATATGTACTTGCTTGTTGCGTAAAGTGGGTTGTGATTTGCAGAGCTGTAACCATCATTTTTCACATTATTATGATTAATCTGTGGGAGTATTTTCTTGATTTCTCACATTGTTTGTGAGATGACAGAAAAGGGAAAAATGCCCATCACAATTTCTCCATTCATGGCAACACCTCTGTAATGGTCTTACCCACAAAGATCCTCAGTTCTCTCATTTGACAAAGAAAAACAGCAAATGCTCAAGCAGCTGAAAACTGTGAATGTTGCATTTTTGATAGTTACTTTGTTATATACTGAAACGAAATAATTGATTCTAAAAATATTTTTTTGCATTTGCGTTCATTTATATTTCTCTATCCACTCTGAGTAAATACTGGATTTTGTAAAAACTATTGTAGAAACATGATGGTATTTTTTGTGTGTGGTTGATCTGATCTCAGTGGACTGAATAAAGCATGGCTGTGATGCGTTTTGACAATTTAAGCTCACACTGGGCTGCGTCTCACTGTGTGTACATTCTCAAGTTAGAAACTGACTATCAGTTTTGCCTGGTGAAAATAAAATGAGAGAGTAAAATACTGACTTGGTTGTGATTGAGAGCTGACACTCCTTTTCTTACAGTATGTTGAAAAGTGAAATCAAAATACTGAAAAACATTTGCCTGGATTTGTTCAGCAGCAGCTAAACCAACAGATGTGCATTATTATATCGTGTTGCTGCTTTCTCTACCTTTAAAAAAAAAAAATCTGATTCTTGATGTGAGGTCTCTGCTGGACTGAAAGCAGTCCTCCCATCTGTCTGAAACATAAAATAATACCTATAAATCTGTCTAATGTGCCTCAAAACCGCTGATACTCAGCAGCAGAAACCTACTTGGCAAATTCAATAATCATTTTGGACTACAATGCAAACGACTATAATAAAATGACGTCTCAAGTCGCTCCAGTGGCATCGGTGAGTGAAAGGAGCGCTGTTCGTCAGCCAGAGCTGGTGGCTAAAAGAAAGCTGATCCAGACCTTTAAATGGGAGCTGTTGGGCTAATATTTTAAGGTTTGGATTGCAGCACCAGGAAATACCTGAGAGGTACACCTTTCAGGAATCAAATTTAGCAATCCACAGGAATGGTTGGAAAACTCCAACCAGAGAACTCGGGCTTTCTATAACCTCCCTCCTTGCTTTTTGGATCCAGTAAGTTCAGGTGCAGCGATTAAACCTCCTAACATGTTAATGATGGTGGAATATTTCATTCTGAGTTTGTCAGTTTTATCCCCCATTAGCAGGCAGGAATGTCCTCTCCTCTTCTCCACTCACACGTGATTGGTTAACGTCTCTGGCTATTTACACACCGCACAGACAGCACATCCATTTAGGAAACAGAGTGGAGATAATGGTTGAGACATAATAGGGGTCAATTAATAAAAATCTGTATATTCTGCTCTGTGCACCAATTTAAAAACAAAGTTAAAAAAATAGAAGACACACAGTTTAGGTTTTCAAAAAATGTTTGGGTAGGAGCGCTTCCTGTATTCGATTTGAGTTGGTTTGAGATGTTCTTCAGGTAAGGTTACATGTGTGCACAAAAACACCAAGACACTTTCTATTAAAACAATCAAAATGCCTTCATTGTCACAGCATAGACCTTAAAACAAACGGACAAGTTTTTGGTCTCTCACTGCCTGACGTAGGCTTGATACCAAAAACACATCAGAGTTAGTTTTTAAGTCCAACATGACTGTGCCATAACAATGAAGGCATTTTAGATAAGACAGAACTTTATTAATCCCGACAGAAACTGTGCCAGAAATTTAGAGCTGGGAATGGTTTAAAAAAAATCGTAATTGCAGGTACCAATACCTGTACCATTGAAGTGATGCTGACACCATTGGAGTACTCTATTCAGTATCTTTTTTACAGCTGTTTACCCTGATGTTTTTCTTCATGCTTTATTAGGTGCTTCATCATGTTGGTCATATTCACAGTTTTTTTCCTGAACTAATCCTTCCACATTTTATGAATTTATTTTTATCAGATACCAGAGGTGTGTAATATAGCCGTACTTTTGAACGTTTTGGTGAAAAACCGCAAAAATGGTCATTTTTTTCTTGATCTGTGTACAAAAAGGTTTGAACGCAGGTATCATTTAACTGGAAAAGTTTTGATACTACTTGGTACTGTGTTATTTCAATCGATACCTTAAAGATATCGAGTACAGATACTCAGCTCTGCAGAGACTGCTCCAAAATTACAGCAACATAAAATAAAAAACAACAGAGTATTAAATATGAAGTTAAATATACAATATAGTGTATAAGGAGTAAATACAAAACAAAAGTTCCTAATAGAATAACAACAGGAGTAGCATAAGTTATGTAAAAAAAGTCAGCAAAAATAATCTAATATAGAAAAGCAGCATTAGCAATGGTGATACTGCACGATATCAGACCTAATATTGATGATACATGATGATAATAATAATGAAAAAGTTAAAAGTAATATTGCACATGACAGTGAATGTAATATATGTATGTTGTGATTTTTGTGCACAGTTGAGGTTTTTTAAAATAAAAAACAGACCAATCTGCAGTGCTTTTATTTGCTTCTAGTGGTCTGACTACATTTGTTGAGAAAATAAATAAATTCTGACCACAAGTAAGAACCTGAAGTGATTTATATTTGCTTGAAACAATGAAAAAAGGAAACCATGTTCAGTGTTTTTACATTTATGAGACAAAACTTTACATTTACAGGGTAGGCACGATATCCAGCACTGCTATATTGGTATACAGTTAACTCTAAAATCATAAAAATAACTAGATGACAGTTCTTCGTCTGCAGCGGGCCTTTTTATGACGAGTATTCAGTTTATACAGTAACTGTTTATGTAATGTCCGTGACTAATACTGCTGTTATCGCAATCAAAAATACAAAAACTCTTCTCTTACCTGCTGAATATTAAGTATAAAAACAAAAACTTAAAAAAAGTGGAAAACTCCTCTTCTCATTCACAGAATGAACATCTATAATAAAAAAAAATTAATGCTGCACTTTTCACAGTGATTTCTATGTACAAGTGTTTGGATTAACAAATTTAAGAGCGTAACAGTCTCAGCAGGAAGTGAGACACACTCTGGCCTCATTTTCATTTACCCTCTTTAAGTCAAAGTGAGACTCAGCTGCATATTAGGCCTTTGATTGGCCTGAAATACTCTGGTTCACTGGGCATTACTGAATAAACGCAGGACTGATGAAGTCTGATCCAAACCATATGGGCGTAGTGCAGCAGAAGGTATTCTGGGGGGATTCCTGCACAGATCCTCAGGTTTACACTCAGCTATCAGAGGAGAGCGCATAATACTATCCAGAGCTTTTCAATATCTACAGTCAATGAAGCAGAAACAGCTTTACGTGCTAACTGATATTAAAGGTTCTCTGACCCGCGACATCAAGACTGACTTGGATACGGAAAACAGAGAAAACACTGCTGGGGCAAACCAGTCCACCGCCGTCACAGGTTTTTAGCGTTTGGCTCTCTTGGAAGGGGGCTCCTCCGATTTCTGTCCTCCCCGCGTTCGCACCGCAGGGGGGCTGGCCTCCCGTTTACGGCCCCCCTTCGCCACCGCTGCTGCCTGGCCCCTCGTGCCGCTGCAGGAGGGAAACAAGGAGCGAGTGTCAGCCCGTTTGTCTAAAAATGTGTCTTTGTTAATTCAAGAGTTATTCATGAGTAGCTGCAATAACCAACTGTCCTTTATTACATGTAAGTGCACAGAGTGGAGCTCTGCGTGTCCACCGTCCCTCAAGTACAGAAGAGACGGATTTCTCTTACTACTAATGTTAATGTTGGAATTTAATTTGAGTTTAAAGACAAAGCGAAGTAACATTTTTGACTAAATCTGTTTGGAAACTACAGAAGGGGCAGAATTAAAAGAAACAAACAAAACCCCAGAAAAACAAGAGATAGAGTTCAAATACATTTTCTCACAGATACGACTGCTAATTTTTGTGGATTACATGATTTTTGTATTTGCTTATGATGTTTACTGAGATGAAATTTCTTCTGTGACCCTCAAGATTTGCTTTTTTTTTAACCTTCCGTCTTTTCTTTCTTTTGTTTTGTCTCTGCTGCTTTATTTCTTGTGCAAAATAAATCGTAATGATAATAAAATAAAATAATGATTAAGAAAAAAAAATGCTTACTGTAATAACAGAAATGGATCATCTAGTCTCTTCCCTTAATTATATAAGAATTAATAAGGAATATTTGTTGTAAATAGGGGGATTTAGAACATTGTTATTCAACCTTATAAACCACTGATGGGTTTTGTATTTTTGTAAGAATTGTATTTGCTGAACAACATGTTGAAAACATATTTTGTAATTTTATGTGTTTTGTATTTATGGTAATTTATCATTCACATATGTAAACGTATGTATCCCAGCTACATTTATAGTTTAAATGGAATATGTAAGGAAGACAGAAAAACACAAGGAGATTTTTTAAATTTCACTTTGCATTTCAATTAGGGCTGCACAATTAATCACAATATAACTGAAATTGCAATATGGGCAAGTGCAACATCCAAATTGCAGAAGCTGCAATACTTTTTGATATAATTATTTATAATTAAAAATACCTGCAAAAGTTTCCTACTTCATTACAATTATCACATTTTTTTTACTCCTCAAAGTCTTCATGAATTATATCACATTATCTGTCAAAATAATCTTTTTTTTTTACCGTATTGTGCAGTCCTAATTTCGAGAATAAAGTCAAAACGTTCAAAATTTCAAATATTAGTTCCAGAGGAGGAAGATTTTTTTTCTTATTTTATATTATGAGAATAATGGTGTCAATCCTTAATGTGGGCCGAATACTACGTTGTAGGGCAAGACAGCCCGAGCAGAATCATATTGCAGACACATGTATGAGTTGACAGTGCACATAAACCATGACGTAAAGAGTCTACTTACTACTTAGTAGATGTAGTCAGTTTTGACCATTTATCATCATTTGGTTTTATGAGTTTTTCAAACTAGTTCAGGACTTGTGGACACCCTGAATTTGTAATGGAGTTAGACACAAAAACCTATGAGTGCACACAGTCTCCCACCTAAAATACTCTCAGAATAAAGAAAAACATCATATTATCAAATCAAATTATGAATGAGTGAACATATTTTTTGATACTGTGATACTGTACCTGTAGTGGAATGACAGATTTTCAATATGCCTTCCTTGAAAACAGCAACATGCAAAATGCTTTCTTATTTTTAGTTTGGGAGTTAATACCTCAAAAACA
>JAJHUR010094836.1:0-10498 GCA_027495735.1 Lutjanus campechanus | reverse complement strand
GGGGTCAGTTGTGCCTATTTTTAGCCATGCTAGTGGCACGTAGCAAGTTCCATCACCTTCGGCTCTTCAGATAAGTGACTTTCTCAGCAATAGAAGTAAGCCAGATCTGGTTACATCTTTTTTCATCTTGATTATTTCATCTCAGTTGAAATTCTAATATTTCAGCTCACAGTGAGACAGCAGGATGTTGATGGAGTTGTTCCCTGTGGGTTTGGATTACATCAGGCTGGGGCTGCAAACTGAAGTCGGGCAGACGTCTCCAAATGAGCTCTAAACGCCGTCTGTTGTTCCCCCGCTTTGGGAGTGTCCCACTGGGGTCGCTTACTGGGAGAGCATAGGCGTCTGCCACTGGAGGCTACTGTTACACTGATACATACCAGCTGTGCATTTTAACATGTCATTATTTAGACCATCTTTTTTATACGTTTCATCAGTGTTTCATTCTCATTAATGCCTGTTTTTACTCTTGTTGAAGACCCGTTGATAAGAGTTACTGAATACTGCACAAGCCTAAAGCGGTGTTGGGCATGCATGAATGAGTCCCAGTGAGATGTGAACACATTCAGAATAATTTAGATGGCAGTTGGAAGTTTTTGAGGAGTTTGCCTCCTGCCCAGGGATGTTTTGATGTAACGTACGGAGGGTTTCAAACTTCAAAGACGCAGCTCAGTTTCATTAGTGCTTAAGTTTCTCTCTCGCACGCGTGTGTGTGGACTAATGAACGTGAAAGTTTGTGTATGAACGCATGCCTGTCCTTGTGGAACATTTATTAAAGATGGAGCGACCCTGTGTGTGTATCCTTTCAGGTGGACGAGCTGTATGAGGCCTTCTGCATCCAGAGCCGTCTGAGGGAAGGCGCCAGTCGGATGAAGCAGGCCTTCTCCTCCTCTCCCTCCACTAAAGGCACCAAGGAGAGCATCGCAGAGGTCAACCGCCGCTACAAGGAATACACTGAGGTACTGGCACAGAGCCTCATCTTCAGCATGTGGGGAATACTGGCAGAAATTAGCAAATTTATGTGTGGAGTTTTGCATGAAATTGTTTATTTACCTCATAAAGGTCATATAAAGTAGGCCTAAAGCTATTTGAATAATGGAGTCTATGAGCAATGATTTAATAAATTGCCAGATAAGTTGACTTTTGAGGAGAGAGGAGTAAATGAGGCGTGGACTGGTTTCCACCAACAAGGATTAATTTTTAACTCTGATAAATCATGGTTTATGTTTCACCAAACTTTTAAATTAGTTTAGAATTAAGAAAGATTAAATTCAAGCTTCTCTTTAAATGTCAGTTTAGTTTTTACTCTAATCCTAGATTAAATTTGATTCTTACACCAAATACAAATACTAGCAATAGCTAGTAACTTTTTAAATGTTTTTTAGCTAGCTAGCTAACATATTTTTCTTTTTTAGCCAGCTAACTTGATTGAATTGATTAAACTATTTAATCCCAGTTTACATATCTAAATTTGGACATAATAAACAGAGATTAGCTTTGAATTGTGCGACAGAACTCTGCTTAATTTAAAATCTGCAATTACTTATTTTAAACCTAGTATCCTAACCTCTGGTCACACAGACACTGATTACTGCTTACACTGTTACCTGTAAACACTGACAGGTATAGTCAAACACTTACAGAATGAGCTTCAAATCACAAAAGCACACACACCTGTCTGTCATCACCTGTTCTCAGGGCTTAGACTGGCTTTCCTGCCTCCTCTGCAGATTAGTGTTGACTGGCTTTGTCAAAGTCTCTCGAGATAACTTGATTACTATTGTTCTTCTTGTCTTGTGTGACAAAGGGCTGTTTATGTGATCAGTCTTATCTTTCTGTCCCTCTGCAGAACATGAGCACATTCGAGAGCGAGCTGGAGAACCTGCTCGGAGAGTTTCATATCAAAATGAAAGGTGAGATAAGAAATGATGATAAGCCTATTCACATTCATTTAGTACTGAAATAAGAGGCATTCATTTGCTAGCGTTTATGCTGTGATTGTTTTGGTGATGAGATGATGATCATCATACTGTATTCAATACACAACCTACCTCCAGAGCAGTGTACACACAATGTTTTCAGGATTATCACTGACCAAGTGAGAGAATCTTTATCCTATAACAGAAAGGTCACAGCTTTGATCGTGACAACAAGACAAATCTCCATTAAAAGCCAAGTGTACTGGGACTCTGAAACATGCCCACATATTGTAAATCACCCAGCTAAATACTAGAGTCAACTAAAAACAGAACAGTTTGCTGTATTTGGTGTTTTTCCTCGTATTCTCTCCAAATGTTTTTAAAAATCAATTTCCTCTCTCTGACAGGTTTGGCAGGCTTTGCTCGGCTCTGTCCTGGAGACCAGTATGAGGCAAGTTTATTTTGTTAATGTAACACAGGGCTGTTAAGAACAACTTGACTTTCATACTGAAATCCATGTGTGAAATTTTGCAAAATAGTTTAGTTGAGAGTTGGGACAAGATAATTTATAGTTTTAGTTCAAGTAAAAAACTAGAGGTTGAAATCTGGTGGAATAAGATGCTTCCATTTGCTCTCCATTATTGAAACATGTTGCTATTTTGTATATCCTATAAGAAGGGTAGGAAAGTAGCATCAGCCACCATCCAAATGCTGGTCAAATATGAAAGTAGCTGGGAGCTTTAGATAGAGTAGCTGGTGAATTTGAACATTTATCTGTCAGTGGCTGGCAGATGTTCACGTTTTTAAAAGTGAACATTGTACCCTGCCTATAAGGCTATAAAAATCCTTTCTTTGGCTTCAGGCTTACATTGTTTTCTCATTCCTTCATTTAGATCTTCATGCGGTACGGTCGTCAGCGGTGGAAGTTGAAGGGAAGGATTGAAGTGAACTCCAGACAGAGTTGGGACGGAGACGAGATGGTCTTCATGCCTCTCATCACTGACCTCATCAACATCAAGGTACTGTAGAAATCCAGATAAGCTAGTTAACTTTGTACTTCGCTAAGTTAACACAGCGCAGGGCAGGAACTGCTTTCTTTCTAACAGAAAGAGAGTAGTTCCTGCTTACTGCTCACAACAAGGTCTGTGGATTATTTTAAGTAACCTGGTCATGATTTCTAGAAAGAGACGCTGGTTTAGAATTTTTCACGTCTTTTTTTGGTACTTTGAGCTCCACAAGCTGAGTGGCATCTAGTTCCACTATGTTCAATAGATGGCAGACATCTCTATAGCTGATATCTCCATAACTCTGCAACTCACACCAAAAAAATCTAGATGTATAAATAACACCACAGGCCAGGGGTGAACCGTCTCTTAACAATCACCTGACTTATGTATTGATGTCAGAAGAAACTGAATTTTCCTAATTATTATTTTCTTGACCTGAGTAGTAAATAAATGTCATCTTTGGCCCTAATCAGGTGACAGAGCTGAAGGGCCTTGCTACCCACATGCTGGTGGGCAGCGTGATCTGTGAGACCAAGGAGCTGTTTACCGCCATGCCCCAGGTGGTGGCTGTGGACGTTAACGACCTGGGGACCATCAAACTCAACCTGGAGGTTACGTGGTAGTAAGTTGACTCAAACATTATTACAGTATTTTTTTGGATTTTTAAAAGTCAGTAAAGAGAGAGACAGATAACAAGGCACTGGCACTAAAAACACACAAAAAAGTTTGTTTTGCCACTGACAGACTCAGATTCTTATTCTAAGGGTCTGACGACATTATGGAAAGGATCGCTACAGAAATAGACCTTTTTATTAAGGAATAAGATCCTTTTTGTTAAACCAGAAACAGTGGTTATATCCCTCTATTCAAAACAACCAGGCTGCATTTACAAAATCTTTTTTTTTTACCCCAGAAAACAGGGGAGTCTTACGGCTATCTCTGCCTTGATCGGTTAATTTGGTTATGTAATTGTGTGACTTTGGTATTTTAACATCTGTTTGTAGAACTAAGAACAACAGCTGCTGATGTTTCCCCCTCAAATCAATTTAAATCACCTTCCAGACTAGGAGACAATCTCAACTTTATGTTTTTTAGGCTTATAACTGGGTGAACTGAGGTGAAAGAGATGACATTTTGTCTTTGTCTCTGCACACTAAGTCTGCATCCTACTGTTTGTGTTGTGTGGCTTTGGTGTTTCAACATCTGTTAAACAATAACGCAACACAACAACAACATAACACAAAAATATTGTCATGCCAACCAACACCCTGTAGCTGCTCTAAAATGACTGTAAACCACGTCCTCTTGGGGTTTATTACTTTAATGTATCACTTGGACGCCAAAATTACATTACCTGATGATTCTGTTATTATTTCATGGAGATTTGTTCAATTTAATTTCATGTTCAGTCCACTAAAGTTTCAATTAAATTTAATGAGGTAGAGTATATCTTTTTTCAGTTTATTAAAGGGATCAATGTTGGGTTAGCAGTGTTTCAGTCAGATACAGTATATCTACAGAGCATTTTAAGAACAGTGATAGTTACTCTATAGCTGTTTGGATTCTAAATCACTGGCTGTACGTTAAGTTGTGAACACCTATAATAACTGTTATCAGTGTCGTAGCTTTAAATGCAGTCTTCATTACTTATGGTTTTGTGCCATCTGGTGGAGAAACATGGTCAATACAAGTTATGGAAGTAACCTGAGCAAATGAATCCTCCTGACATAAACAAATAAATGAAATCACCTATACAGAACATGTAGGTAGGCATGGATAAATCTCACCAAATGCTTTTTTTTCTATTCCTCCATCCAGCCCCTTCGATGTCGAGGACCTGACCCTGTCGTCCGGCAACGTGAGCAAAGCCACAGCGCTCCAGAGACGAGTGTCAGTCTACAGCCAGGGCACACCGGAGACCCCCACCTTCCAGGACACCTCCTTCTTTGTGAGTCCAACACACAAAGTTCATTTAGTTCACTTGTGTGGTGGGAGACAGTCGCTTTTGAGGTTTTTTTTGTAGTTTCTAGAACTGAGAACAGCAGCTGAACAGGAGGGTAATCCAGGCACTGAAAAAATAAGTGGTAACAACAGGGAGGGAAAACTTAAAAAGCCTTTATTGTAGTGGCTAAATCATTTAAAATGCTTACATGTTTTGACCACTGTAGGTCTTCATCAGGGGTTTGAACAAATGAACAGCTGCGTCTGTTTGTCCCTTAAGAACAATGTAAAACATCATGTAAAACAGAAGAAAATCTGAACTTTATGTTTTTTGAGCTTATAACTGGGTGAATTGAGGTGAATGAGATGGCATTTTGTCTTTGTCCCTGCACACTAACCTGTGTCTGCACCCTACGAATTGGATATTTTACACATTTTTTTCTGTTGATGCATCATGCTTATGTTAGTGACAGTAGTGCTACCCCTAAACTAACCCTCACCCATTTCCCTGCTATCCTCCTCTCTTTTGCATTTCCACATTACCAAACCCCTTACCCACACTCTGTCCCACTTTACACATTCATTCATCCCACCCTCACCCACCCTCACTCGGAACACCCAACACCTTGTCCTATTTGCCTGCGTACATTGTGTAAAGAAGTGGCGGCCATATCCCGTGGAGCGCCAGCGCCTCTCCTTCCTGCACATGCTCCGAGACACCCTGCTAGAGAAGCTCAGGCGCAGTCGCTCGTTTGGTGACCTGGCCTCACTGCGGCCAAGGCCCAAATCCAGTCTGGAGGTCTATGTGAGTGTGTTGTGGCCCCTCGACCCTCCTAACCTGACTTTTGTGTGCCCCCTACTTCACTGAACATGATGGGGATGGACTCCTCTGCTGGTGTGGACACACTTGGGCTTGTCCAGTCCGTTTCTGTGGGCTGCAGAATGCTGTGTGTCGCTTTTTGCATGTTTATTTGCATGACATGCTTTAAGCTGTTTGTGTTCTTGTTGTGCTTTTCTGTTCAGAGTTACCTCACTGTGATTCTATCTTGGATGAACAAATATGGTCTTAAGAATCTAGAGGGAAAATAGAGTTAGAGTGGATGTTCTAAAGGGATAATTTGGATTATTTGAAGTGAGGTTGCATGAGATACATATCAATACTCATTGTACTGTTTAGAGTAGATGGCAGTCACAGACAATCAGTGTGTGTGAGTTTGTTGAATCCAAACTAATCTTTTAAAAAGTCACACAATAACATCAACAAACTAACAGATCGAGGCAGCAGTAGGCCAGCAACTCCTGTGTTCCTGTGCAATGTAAAATTGCTAATGGAGTTTGGTTGGTTTGGAGAGATCAATATTTGGCTTACGTGATGACGGTTACTCTTCAGAAAAGGTTGAACGTTGGCTGCTGACTCTGTCTACAGCAGTACATTGCTTAACTTCCTATTCTGGTATTCCTGCTGTTTCTCCAAACTGGGTCTTGCCAGCTGGCTAGTATGGTTAAGTACCACATACAACCCCACTTCAGATAAACTGTCCCTTTAAGTATCTCTTTTTCCACTTGAGAGAGCTTTCTCTTGTATTTTTTTGTTTTACATGCACTCATTTCAAGCTGTATCTCAGTCCTCATCTTCTATCTTTCTTTGCACATATTTACCCCCCTGTCTGTCCTCTCAGTCCACTCTACCAGACGATGTCTTCGAGAACGGAGGTTGCGGCGTGGCCGAGTGCAAGCGGCTCTCCTTCACCTTCTCCGACACCTCTGGTTCCACGCCCAGCCCCAGCCCTGCCCCGAGCTCACACTCCCCAGGCCAGTCCAACCCTGAGATCACAGTCACTCCTCCAGAAATGGACCCATCACCTGCACAAATGCTCCCAACACGGGAGGATTCCATCCCAGAGGAGCATTCAGTGGAGGAAGAGGAGGAGGAGGAGGAGGAGGAGGAGGAGGAGTACGAAGAGGAGGGGGAGACGGGTAGTAGAGGAAGTAGGGCCACCAGTGCCAGCCTTGCCAGTGATGAGGCAGAGGTGGCGGAGGACTCTGAGTGGGAGCGCACGGAGTCGCAGCGAAATTCTGGCTCCAACTGTGGTTCAGCTGCCCCGTCCCTCTGCTCTGACGGCCACCTGTCCACAGTGGCTCCAGAGGATGTCTTCTTAGACCACGCAGACGAACTGAAACCTGTGGAGCTGGACACAGAGGAGGCGGGCAGTCTGACCAGGCAGCTTGTGAAGAGGTTGACCTCATCGGAAATTGTACCGCCGATTGGGAGCTCCACAGAGGCAGGAGGAAGCCTGAGCTGGGCGGGAGAGGGGAGCAGGGCTTTCCTGGAGAGCAGCCTGGAAGAGGCCATCCACAGCCTACTGATGAAGCTGGAGGCTCTAACTCACCGCTGCCGAGAGCTGCAGGACCTGGAGCAGGAGGTGATGCGTCTGGAGGACCTGCTCAAGGTGACTGAACATTTCTCTGTCCTGCTTTATAATTTATATGTAGACAAGATCTCATATAGGAGTTTCTCTCAATTAAATGTTTTAGATTTATTTTTACTTGGTTCCCCATCCAAAACTGGGGTACCCACGGGGTCTTACAAGTATTAAAAAAGCATTAGATTAAATGTTCTCAAAATGAAGCTTTAAACACTTTAAAAGGACAAGAGAAAAATGTAACCTTTGTAAAGGAGTCTTGAGTCTTTTTTTGTCCTTGTAATGCCATAAATAACTGTCAAATATGTAAAATGTATATATACTATAAAGCCAAAAAAATACTAATAATAATTAGAAAACAATCTGTATCATGTTCTGTAAAAAAAAAAAAATAAAAAAAATAAAAAAAGCTGTTACCTTATATAGACAGAGTGATTTTAATTCACCTGTCAAAACATCAAGCAACAGAATCTTAAATCAGTTTAGCGGCATGCAGTAGACTGCAACACATTAACTTCTCCAGGATTTGTTAAAGTAATGGGTTATTAACTCAACATCTTCTCCCTCCAACCACCCTTTCTCCTCTCAGTGTCGACTCCCGGGTCACAGGAGTCGGTCATCCAGCCTCAGTCTGACAGTGGAGAGCGCCTTGGAGAGTTTTGACTTTCTCAACACCTCCGACTTCGATGATGAAGATACTGGAGACGACAACGCCGTCCTGAGCATCCCACAGAGGTCTCCACTTTTTGATACAGACGGAGAGAGGATCGGGTGAGTAGGAGACGGACAGAAGCATTTTGTGTCATCCAATACTGACACCAAGTACATTTTCTTACTGTATCATGGTGTTTGCTGTTTAGAAGTGTCATAGCAGCACTCAATTGAAAACAGTTTTATTCTAAGTGTAGCAGATTGCTGTCCTGTGTCATGCTGCTGCCACCTGGTGGTGACTCTGGCTACTTGCCTCTCTTTAGGGGCCAGCATCCAGAGGCCAGAGGACACCTGAGTGAAGCCCTGACAGAGGACACGGGAGTGGGCAACAGTGTGGCAGGAAGCCCCCTACCTCTCACCACTGGAAACGAGAACCTGGACGTGGCGATCGTCATCCACCTACAATACTGTAATCACCTCATACAGGTGGAGCTCTTGTCACATCTGACATTATGTTTTGGATTATAAATAATTAATCAATATATGAAGCTGACATTAAAGGGATGGTTCGGATTATTTTAAGAGGCTGTATCAGTCAATGTATTACCTAAAGTAGATGGTGGTCAGCACACCCCCAGTGTGGAGAAGCAGAGAGGAGCACCAGCACAGAAGCTAAGCATTTGCTGTGGACAGGTTCATCAACAAACATTGTTTTAGCTGCTTAAAAAAGGTTGATCTAAAAGAAATCAATATCAGTTTAAGTGTATGCCATATTTACAATATTTTAAACTCTTTAACTCTACAAACCAAAGAAACTCCATGGGAGAAATCAGTAATTTTACCTCGCCGAACACTGAAGATGCTGTTCTACCACTGTCTCGATCATTTAGTTTGTTTATGTTACTGTGTGACTTCGGTGAATCCAAGCTTACCATTTTAAAACAGCAAAGTCACACAATAACTCTAACTAACTAACTAACTAACTAACAGATTGAGGTAGTGGTAAATCAGCAGCTCTTGTGTTCAAGAAGAGAATAATATTTGGCTTTATGAGAGCAGTTTCCTGCCAGAAAAGGCTTCCTCACTGCAAAGTAAAGAGAATATTCTAAATATAGCGTACACTTTTGGACCTTTTTTAAGTGGCTAAAATACTTTTTGCGGTTGATCCAGTCCACAGCAGTACATTGCTCAGCTTCTGTTCCTCTCTGCTTCTTCTAACTGGTGCCATGCTGACCGCCATCTACTGTACGTACACTAACTATGGATAAGCACCACATTTAACCCCACATCAAATAATCTGAATTATCCCTTTAATTGATATTGTTAAAAACTTTGTCATATCAGCGGTTTAGTGCAACTTTGTTTGTTTCTCCCTGTGATGGCAGTTGTTGAGCAGCGGTGTGGGTGTGTGGCAGCGTCGCAGTCTTCTCCTCAAACTGTCGGGGCAGACACAACTGTTAGAGGAGCTCGCAGAGATCAGCGTTGACAGACTGGGAGCCATTACATCGGCTGCTGATGGTACGTACCAACAAAACCAGTTTGCTTTATTTGTTTACCATGCAATGTTGTATCTCAAGAGTAATCTCACAGTTGAGAGCAGTCTGTTATTATTAAATGTTGTATGAGCAATTCTTACTGGTTTGAGGGGTTTGTAGCGTCTGACCTTGTGCGTTTGTTTCCCTCAGTTCTCCCGGGCCTCGCAGAGCGCCCACAGCTGATGACTCTGTGGTCAGAGTGCAGCGGGTCTGCAGGACTCTTCCACACCACACTGGACAGAGTGTTCAAACACATGAACCAGCGCTACACAGCAGTGCTGCAGGAGAGACACCCACACAGCGCCGACACAGGTTAGATCATCTCCCTTTTATTTCTGCAAACAAGCTCGAGGTCACACTAAACTGTTTCTGTGGGGGTTTTTTTTCAACTGAGTCACCCATTTGGTTTGTAAATCAGTTTTAAATGTTTCCATGAGGAAAAATTGGATAATTGTAGTTGCTGCAAATATAATGAAGTTGAAAAACATTAAAAACGGAATACTTGACATTAGAGACTAAATAGAATAGACTGTGAATCCAGAGTTACTATGATTATTTTCAGTGGTGGAATATTTACTCCAGAGTTATACTGAAGTACAAATTCAAGGCACTTGTAATTTACTTGAGTGTTTCAATTTTGTGCAACTTTATACTTCTACTCCACCAACTCTGAGACAAATATTGTATTTTTTACACCACTGCATTTGCCTGACAGCTTTAGTTACTAGTCACTTTTCAGACTACATTATTTCATACCCTTCCTGTCCAGTGAAATCTGTCTCCAAATTTAGTGATTTGGAATTTTAACTTCAGATAAACTGAAGGATGAAGTCTCCCTTTATGGGTTGAGAACATTCTCCGACTTCTTAATATAAATAAACTCTTTAAACTCTTTTAGAGATGAATGCAGAGATGAATGCAATTTATTACCTATTTCACGTCTATACTGGCAAAAAGTACAAGCACAGTTTGCATTAGTGGTTATGGGTTCAATGTTGGTCCCCTTTTTTTGGTTGTTACAGCAC
>JAJHUR010094835.1:0-10465 GCA_027495735.1 Lutjanus campechanus | reverse complement strand
GTAAGAATGCGAAGTAGAGATTCTTACTTGAATTTGTAATTATAGTATTGTTCAATAAAGTTTTTGAGAAAAAAAAAGACCTAAAAAAAAAAAAGCGTGCGCAGTTTGGTCGGACTGTGCCTGATAACGTCTCCTCTGCCTTCTTCACAGCTATTGGATGAAAGATTTTAAAAAAGAGATCTGTCTCATTTGGTTTGACTAGAGCCAATCAGAATGTGGGACGTGGGCAATCACATTTTATTTATCACTGGACATGTGTTTAGATATGTAAATGCAATGAGTTGGGACATAATTTATCGGTATATTTTATATTGCTTTTTTTTTTTTGTCAGACAACGTTTCCTGACTTTTATTTTGAAGGCAAAGACGTCAGCCAGCCTTATCACGTCTGAACAGACACTGAACATGTTATATAGAAGGATCACGACAAACAAGTAAGTAGCGGTATTTCTCGCGCTTTGTGTTCTTTGTCTTGAAGGATGAGAACGATTTCTATTTGAAACATGTTGTCGGCAGTTCTCCGTGTGTGTCTCTGTGTGTCTGTCTGTGTATGTGTTATTCTGGTAACGCCGAAGCTCTTACATCCTAACTAACTAACGAGTTGACACACGGTATTGTGAATGATCGGTTACTGAAGACGAATAAAAGTCCTACAGCACAAGGAGTTTTTCTTAAAAATCTTCTTGTACATTAAATGGACACATTTAGATACACCTGGGACTGTAGGCTCACTTACATAAAAGACGCTGGACATCATTTCGGTTCTGCAGTGAAGAAGAAAGTGAAGGAAATACAGACTCTTGCTCAGGCAGGGTCACAGGATGGATTATTGTTAGTTTAAATCTTGAGCTTCTGACTTCCGAGCGTTTCAGGTGTATGAAGCCAAACGTAAACAAAAAACCTGTCTGACTGACAGATGGATGTTTCTGTGTTCACACAGCTGAACTATCAGCAGTGCAGTCTTCTTTCATACATGAACGAAACGGACGATAACCAGGACAGGAGCGAGCCCAGCTCCGCGTGGCCTTCAGGGAAATGTGTGTGTGTGTGTGTGTGTGTGTGTGTCTTTGACAGGTTTATATAGGCTAAAGTACCTTCTTAAATGTGTGTTGCCCACTTTTCTGCACAAAACAGAAACTATTTTAAAGTTTGTAAAAGACCAACACCACACATTCAGCTTCTGTTATCTCCAGTAATGATGTAACTAATTACATTTACTCAAGTATTGTACTTAAGTAGAATTTCTAGTTACATCTATATTATATTACTTCATAGTTCTACTTAAAGAATAACTTCGCTATTTTTCAACCTGGGCCCTATTTCATGATTGATAGCTACAACTCGTTTTAAAATTGGTTCAGTATTGAGGGAGGCGGATGCAGCCGGCAGCTGCAAAACGAGTTATAACGGTAGATATCGGAGCAAATATGTCCGTAAAGGTTTGTGCATTAAACATACTTTTTTTTTCACCACAAACCGGATCAGATCGCCAGTGTAACCTCTGTCAACAATATGCTTCACTTACTGCTTGCTGTGTGTGACGACTTCTCGCGGGATCTTTGTTTGTTGCCGGAAGAAAACCGGAGTCATGCTGAGAGCTGGTCAGAGCGGAGTTAGCTGTCCCGGAGTTCAGTTGAAAGTTTTACTGCAACTATTGAAAACAGTGGTTCGTGTTTGTGCTTTGCCGAAGTGCAAGAACAGGATGTGGTGCAACACCCCGTACAGCTTTTACAGGCTGACTTTGTCTGACAGTAACATGCTGAAGTTGTGGCTAATTGTGCTCCTGTCCAGACACTGCGCCTCGCAGACCATCGGGTCTGCGGTGCACACTTTTCTCAAGATGACTACTGCCAGCCCAAGAAGAGAAGACATCCAATCCTGAAACACTTCACTAAACACACCTCAAGAAAACAGCTGTCCCACTCACTACAACAAAGACAGTCTTCAACAAGCAAAGGTCCTGTGACATGTTGTCACAGAGTGAAGGGTAAGAGACATAGGCGGCTCCAGGGTAGGGCTTGGTTGGGCTATAGCCCCACCAAGAATTGGGTTAGCCCCCCCATTAGCCCTACCATAAAACAACCAAGAAAAAAACATAACAAAACAACCAAGACAAGTCTGACAGCGCCGTCAGTCAGCAGCGATGACAACTGCTGCTGTCTTGAGATCTGTGGGGTCTCACATGAGTGACGTACAGTACTGTACGTCACAAATGTGAGCGCGCTTTAGTGTGTGCTTGACACAGAGACAGAACTAGCAAAGTCCTTCTATGTTATTAAGTTAATGTTAGCAAGCTGCTGGTCAAAAATTTATCATGGATAAATTTGTTTTTAAACATCGTCGCACGTCGTCGGACGGAACAACAGACGGCGGTGGCGGTGGCGTGATGGATAAAACAGGGGAAGACAACTCGGGTCCCGCGGCCTCCATGTGCGAGGCTCGGCCGGACGAAGATGAGCAAGAAGAAGAGGGGATGGAGCAGCAGCAGGAGCAGGAGAAAGAGGATGAGGAAATGGGCTGGCATGGCCAGCCACAGCCAACCACTGCGGGCACGGACACTGGCCATGATGCTAATGCTACCACTGACATTAGCCAACGACCCGGGGATGGACCGCGGCGTCCCATCAGGAAAAATTACCCTTCAAGGCTAATAGGTAATCAGCAGAGATCTTTTAATGCTGCCTGGTTTGACACATACAGCTGGCTTGAATATTCGGTTGAGATGGATGCAACTTTCTGCTTCGCCTGCCGACATTTTTTGGGTGGTGGTGGGCACCGGTTCCATTCCGAGCCGGCCTTTTCTAATGGATATAAGAACTGGAAACACGCAACAGCAGCCTTTAAAAAACATCACACAAGTGCGGCACACAAGTTCGCCATGGAGGCATGGGCTGAATTTAAACTGGCAACGACAGGTGGCTCGAGATTAGGAAACATGTTAGATGCGGGTCATTCAAAAATCATACAGGAAAACAGAGAGTACATGAGGGCTGTGGTGTTGTCTCTGCGTTATACTGCATGCCAAGGCATCGCTCAGAGAGGTCACCGGGAGGATGAGCAGTCAGAAAATAAGGGCAACTTTGTGGAGCTGCTGAACGTAATTGGTGAATTTAACGAGATAGTAGCAAAGAAATTGAAGGATAATCCCAAAAATGCTAAATACACACACAAAGACAAGTGTAGAAATCCGAGAAGCAGAACATTTCGCCGTAATGGTTGACGAAAGCAAAGATATCCGTAAAAGTGAACAGATTTCCGTTGTTGTGCGGTATTTAAAAGGAGACGAGGTGCGTGAGGAATTCCTGTGCTTCACGCCTGCAGATGGCCTGGACGCCGACTCGCTCCTGAGAAGCATACAACAGACTCTATTGCAGTGCAATATTGACAAAAACATGTGTGTTGGACAGTGTTATGATGGCGCTGCAGTTATGTCGGGCTCCAAAAGTGGCGTTCAGCAGAGATTCAAAAAGGATGTGCCACAAGCACTGTACATTCACTGTCATGCGCACAGGTTAAACCTCGTTTTGGTTGATGTGGTGCGCAACGTTGAAGCGGCAGCAGAGTTTTTTGAAACCGTGCAAATGTTGTACAATTTTTTCTCCAACTCTGTCGCCCATGACCTGTTCATCAAGAAACAGAGAGAGATTGAATCAGCGACACAGCCTGTTGAACTTAAGAGCCTATCCGACACACGCTGGGCATGTCAATATGCGTCGTTGGTGGCAATCCGTAAATCACTGCCTGCAATACGGGCGACACTTCTGGATATCATGTCTCAGCCTAATGCGCGGAGGAAAACTGAGGCCAGAGCTGTGAGTGGACTTATTGATGAACAGTTTGTCCTGCTTCTCACGCTTTTCGAAGAGCTATTCCAGGTCACAAAATTCATGTCTGACCAGCTCCAATCTCCCACTCTTGAGCTTTCGTCCACAATAGACTTATCAGAGTCAGTCATAGTGACACTGTCAGACAAACGCGCAGAAGAGTCGTGGGTTGACATTTGGGACAGAGCAGCGGACCTGTGCACCAAGGCCGGCGTAAGCCAGGACGGGACATGTGAAAAAAGACAGGCACAGCCTCCTCGAATCCTTCAGGAGTTTGTTGTCGAGGCCCCAGTTGAGCGCACACCTGTTACAACTGCAGATGCGCTGCGCACACATTGTTATTACCCAGTAATTGACAGACTTGTAAATGAAATGAGAAGACGTTTCTCAACCGAGGCCGGAGGTGTTTTAACTGGAGTCTCGGCACTCAGCCCCAAACATGCGTCTTTCCTGGACAAGAAATGTCTGCTGCCCATGGCGCAGTTCTATGGAGTGACTGAGGAAAACCTGACAGCAGAGCTACACCAAGTTCAGCGTCTGCTGGAGAGAAAGAAAGCACAGGGACATGTAGTGAATGACACGGTGGGATTTCTCGCTTTAATGCGACCTTACCGGGATGCTTTTGTGGATTTATACAGACTCATCTGTATTTCACTGACCCTGCCCGTGACCTCTGCTTCATGTGAACGGAGTTTCTCCTGCCTCCGTCGGATTAAGAACTATCTACGGAACAGCAGCGGTGATGCCCGAAACAGCAACTTGGCCCTGTTGTCCATCAACAAACAGAGGACAAAGACTTTGGATGTTCAGCACATCATCGACATCTTTGCCTCCAATCACAAAAAACGGCGGATTGTCCTCAACTGAAAATCTCTACCTGGTGAGTTTTAATATTGTTTTTATTGTTTTTGGAAACGTTGCTGACTTTGTTATTGCGTTTTGCATGTTGTCTGTTTCATGCTCTTCCTTGCTGCGGTCTTGTTGCCTAATTAGTATATTTAATTTGTTGGAGATGTCTTTTGACTCTTGTCTGTTGTGTGGTAGACTATGGCTTTAGCTCGTGTTGAATTGGGTGATCTGTGTGTCAAAGTTTGCCTTATTGGTCCACTCTGATCTTATATTGGTCTCATCGCCTTCTATATCTGCCGTATTTTAACTCGGATCCACCTGCTGTGCTGTTAGCGTTTCTCTCTCTCTCTCTCTCTCTCTGTGTATGTGTGTGCGCGCGTGCGCGTGCTCTGGCCGGTGCAGCAGCAGCACATTTGGGATTTGCTGCAGACTCACCGCTGGAAGTAATCACAGCGTGTAGCCTACTTGATGCCAAAAAGTAGCAAACATTAGCAAAGACATTTGTATGGCATTTACTATTTGATCAAATGTAACCCCTGCTTGTACGTTCGTACTGCTGGACCATCGCTGACTGATCTCATCTGTGAGAGCAGAAACATATTGTTGTCTGTTTTTGGTGATAAATGGCAGTTTCACGCTGTCTTCTCCCATTTAAGTTGTCAGTATTACTTTTTTGTGTGCGTGCGTGCGCGTGTGTGCGTGTTTCTAGCTGTGAGAGGGTGTTGTTTTATTGAATATATATTCATATTGAAATTCTGGCATTGGTTTGAGCCCTACCGCCTTATGTGTTAGCCCCACCGTAGTTGAACCATAAAAAATACTCTGCCGCCGCCACTGGTAAGAGAGACGCTTTGCATGTTGTTGACAGAGATTACGCTGGCGATCTGAGACGGTCTGTGGCGGAAAAAAAAGCATTTTTAATGCACAAGCTTTTACGGATGTATTTGCCCCAATATCTACCGTTATAACTAGTTTCGTGGCTGCCGGCTGCATCCGCCTCCCTCAATACAACAAGTTGTACCTATCAATCATACACACACATACACATGGGGAAATAGGGCCCAGGTTGAAAAATACTGAAGTTATCCTTTAACTTTTTATTCACAGGTATACTTACTAATTTCGGACAGAGAGCTTTTTTACTGTGCAATGGTTACTTTTACTTTTGATACTGATAACAGCTGATAACATATTTTTACTCAAGTCCTTACTTGACTGCAGGACTTTTACTTGCTTACTTTTACACTAGTGGAATATTTTCACAGTGTGTATTAGTGTTTTTACTGAAGTAAAGGATCTTAACACTTTATCCAGCCCTCCTCACCTGTCTGCAGATCACCTGATCTCAGTGTGAGGCTGAGTTACTCTGTCACTATGTTCTCTGCAGGCAGTTTATCATCTTCCTCTGATTGTTGTTGCTTTATGACACGTGTCAACTCAAGGCCCGCGGGCCAAATCCAGCCCACCATCTCATTTCATGTGGCCTGCGAGAAGTTTCAAAAAAATATAATTTGCATCATACAAGCCTGAACTGCATTACCGAAGAATGGTGTCCAATAACTACATGTTCGAGAATGCATCCCTTTTACACACATACTGAAGTCATTTAGTAGCCAGATGCACTCACAAAAACAAGTGCTCCCTCCTCCCTCCGTGTCTCCTCGTCATTTCATCAGAACAGACCACATTGAAAACAGCGACAGAAGCAACACGTTGGATAGGGCTGGGTCTCCTGACAGCAGAGTACAGTGACACGAGTCAGAGAACAGTTTTTAAGTTTGTTCACAGACACAACTTTGTCTGTTTCATTTTTTAATACAAAATTGTTGCACAATTGAATGTCAACTGGCCATGATTTTTTCCCTAGATTTTTGCTGTTAGAGCTTATTAAAATTGTGATAAAAGTCAATATTAATCAAAAACAAAGGCAATTATGTGATATAGATACAATTGTATTGTCTTACATTTACAACTGGCCCTTTGAGGGCAAACCTAACGCTGAAGTGGCCCAAGATGAAATTGAGTTTGACACCCCAGCTAGACTCATCTCATATAGCTAGACTGGTGTTAACGGATCACAAAAGATTCAAAAACAAAAGAAAAACATCTCTGTACCTGCTGAAAATATATACAAAACAAAATCTTAAGTTTTCAGGGTGTGTCTGCTCAGTTTTTCCTGACAGAGATGAAAAAGGAAACAATTAATATAATAATTAAAGTTGTTCAGTTAGCTACAACGGACTCGGCACTCCAATGGTAGCCCATCTCAAAATATAATTAATTAAAAAACTGTATTTAGAAATCTCAAATATTTACAGGATTTACACAGAATGAAGCTGATTTAGTATTGCACAAGATACAACCATTAAACGACATAAGTATCACACTTATTGCACCAAAAAATACAATTTTATCATAGAGTATCAGTTGTAGCCGAGGGTTTCTGTTGCGCCTATACTTATGAAGCTATAAAACAAAGAAGTAGGGAGGCTTCGTAGAGTTGAACAGACAGCTTCATTTTTTATTGTTGCACACACAGTCAATGCAACGCCACTTCCGTTTCTGACCTTTCACAATAAGAGCTGCCAATATAGGCTATACACTGCTTCAACAGGTAATTCCAACTCACGTTTACTCCAATAACATTATAAAATAGCTTACATACCTCCCCTCCTCCAAAAAGAAATGTCCTCGTTTCTCAACATTATCAGCATAACTCCACTGCTTCAATAAAGTATGCCCCCACAAATCCCAATTGCACACACCAGACATAGCTGATACACAGTGTATAGAATCAGAATCAGAATCGGTTTTATTGCCAAGTAGGTTTTCACCTACCAGGAATTTGTTATGGCATGTTGGTGCATGCAAAGACAATACCAAAATTTACATAAAACAATAAGTAAGGCAAGTGCTGTTGGTGAACAGCATAAATAGATTTTTCTAAAAAATATAAAAGAGCATGTATAATAAAAAACAAAAGAGAAAATAAAAAACCAAAGTGACTGAAGTGTACAATATAAAAGAACAGATATTGCAATGTGCAGAGGAACAGGTATTTCCATGTGCAAAAATTACGTTAATGTAACGTATAAGTCAGAGGGGTAGGGGGGGCAGTGTCAGTGGGTCATGGGCAACGTTGGTGAGGGCAGTCGCAGAGGGAAAGAAACTGTTCTTGTGGCATGAGGTTTTGGTCCTGATGGATCGCAGCCTCCAGCCGGAGGGGAGTGTCTAGACATTCCATATGCACTGGAACAACCTGCCACAACAGGAAGAAAACATGTTAATATGAACAGTCACAATTCCCTGATTTTTTTTTCTTGTTTTGTGTTTTTTTACAAACGTGAACCAAACCAGTCATTCATAAATGACAAAGTCCTTGAAACAAACTGGCTGCCCCACAGTGCTACCAGAATGAGACAGTCTGTTGCAGCTCGCCGGTTACCTTGTCATGTGCAGCCCCAGCGCCACCAGCAGCCAGTGGCGCCTCAGCCCCTCAGGCCCCATGTGGTGACCCCTCATCCTGCAGCGAGGGAGCATGAATAGGAGAAACTGAGATGCTACCCGAATAATCAGTAGTGTAGGGTTTCAGCCTATCGTAATGGACCACCTGCCCTAGTCCGTCACAGTTCAAAGGATTGCCAATACGATAGATGAGTCCAGGTTCCCCCTGTGAATCCAAGACAGCCAGGACCCTGAAGGGTCCCCTCCAGTGAGCGGCAAGTTTCATACCGTCCTGTAGGATTATGTAGCCACACCAAATCCCCTTTGGCATATGGCTGGTGACGGACTGCTCCATCATAGTACAGTTTTTGTTCCTTGTGCGCATTGTCTGGCACCACTAAAAGCAATCTCCAGCCTGTCTGCCAGAAAAGTCAGCATGAGAAAAAGGTGTGTCCAGACGCACCATTGGAGATGGCACCAAAACATCCACTAGGACATGCGCCTCTCGTCCATGAGTCAAATAGTAAGGAGTGTAGTTGGTGGAGGCGTGAACAGACGTGTTATAGGCAAAAGCCACATGTTTCAGATAATCGTCCAATTCACCTCCACGGGCCAACAACGGTTTGGCCAGCTGGTCGATGAGAGTCCGATTAAACCATCCCATCTGATTTGGGATTGTATGGTGTGGTCAGTGTTTTCTTGATTCCCAAAAGCTGACATAGTCTCTGAACAATCTCAGCCTCGAACTGCCAGCCTTTGTCGCTATGAACCACTTCTGGAATGCCATGTACCAGCACATAATCCTCAAACAGACATTGCACTATTGATTGGGCTGTTTCGTTAGGAAGAGCATACAGATTCACAAACTTGGTAAAGTAGTTTTCCACCACTAACACATATCTGTTACCCTTTGAAGTCATTGGGAGTTCAAGAATGTCAGCATAGAGAGCCAGTAACATGTTCGCCATGCCCATTTCCATACTCGTTCTGCTGAGAAATGCGCTGATGCTGGGCCTCCATGAAGGTGCTGCAGCACACCGGGGACAAGCAAGGAGGGCACAACCGCTTGACAGTGGGCATCCCCTGTGAGGGAGGACTTCACTGACCGACAGAGTAGCCCATTCACAAGAGACAGGCGTGGATACTCTGCCCATAATTTCCTAAGCCTCCGGGAGCTAACTCTCATCTGCTCCTTTCCTTCCTTTCAACCCAGTCCAGCACTTTAGCAATATCTAGATCAGCCTGCTGCAGTTCTCTAAGTCCAGTCCCCTAATGTGAAAGTGCAGGCATGTAAAACAAGTCATTCAACCCACTGTCTATGCCATTTTCTGCCCCCCATTCACAAGGTCCTGAGCCTGGGGGTTCACAGCAGGTTGCTGAGACAACAGAGTGTCTGTCTGGGGAACACTTGATTCCCTGTCCGCCGCTATGGCATTCACCTGGATGACTGCTTCCTCTGAGGTGTGATTTACCATAGCAGATTCAAGGTTCTGAGGTCTTCGTGAGAGAGCATCAGCATTAGTATGCTGTTGTCCATCCTTGTGCTGTATGATCCAGTTGAAAGGGTCCAGTTCCAAAATCCATCTTGCTCTTTTGCCTGTGAGATCCTTGTCAACACACATGCCACGGAGGCCGAATGCAGTGAATGCAGCTGATCCAATGTAGTGTCTGAATTGATGCACGGCCCACACTACAGCCCACACGTTGGACCAGCGCCTTTCCATGGGAGTGAGCGCTTGACTGGCATACACTACCACTCTCTCTAGTCCATCCCTGTCCTGAGCCAACACAACCCCCACTGCTTCCATGGAGGCATCCGTGTACACTTTAAAGGGGGTACTGAAGTCGGGCATAGTGACAACCAGGGCAGAGGAGAGCACCCTTTTAAGGTACTCAAAGACTGCATCACATTCAGTTGTCCAGAGGAAAGGTGTGTTTTTACACCTCAGGCGGTGCAGGGGAGTCCTTAACAAAACATGTAGTGAGAGCAAAGGCCTACAAAAGCTCTCACTTCAGTTGGGTTCTGTGGTGTGGGCCAGTTCTTGACTTTGTGTTTTGAGGGTCAGGCTGTAGGCCATGGTGTGAAACCACATGCCCTGCCAGATGGCACTTCGTACACTCAGAAAAATTTATCTATGCTCTACTCAATTTAATCTGTGTAACAATATTACACACAAAATATTGAGTAAATTTGAAAGCTGTGAAATCAGTTAGATTTACCTTATGAATTAAGTAAATGTACTTGAAAAATTTAAGCTGATCTGGATAACTACATTGAGTAGCATGAAATCTAAAATTTATTTTCTATAATTAAAATTTTAAGTCTATGCAATAGTAACCCTAAGTTC
>JAJHUR010094829.1:4793-30643 GCA_027495735.1 Lutjanus campechanus | reverse complement strand
TCTGAGACCGCCTCAGCTCCTTCTTCAGCTCGTCTCGACTGAGCAGGTACTAGAAGCAAAGCATCATGGGAATGGTAATGGGTTAGAAAGCTTGGGAGGTGGTCACTGAGCTGGGATAAGTTGACATACTTTTCAGACTATATAAGATTCATTTTGTATCAGATTGCTTTATGGCACAAAATGGAACAAACTCACAGCATGATTTTTTTTAATTTCAACAATAAACTTTGACTTAAGAGAATAGACAGAAGAATTAGTGGACAGAGCCATAGTTGCATCACCCAGTGCTTTTTGGACTACTGTTTTGAAGCCTCAAGTTTGGCATAATGGGGATAGCCATCTTGGATTTTGCAACCAGGGCATGCACAGTACTGACACGAACATGAACATGGTGGCTGATGGACTGGGACTTGGTTGGTGCTTGGTTTTGGTTTGTCCATTCAGCAGGAAATAATGGCCGCCTGGCTGGTTGTGATCTTTCTTATATTACAGCTAAACTGTCACTGAAATGTTTTGAAAAACATTTTAAACAAGAAACAGGCAATGTTGTAACATCATTTGGAACCCTGTTGGATCAACACTGCCTAGTTTTCCTTTTTTTTTTTTTCAGGGGCCTCTGCTTGAAACCAGAAACACAATGGCGACTGCCTGGTCATGTCTAGAAGGGTTTCCTAGGCAACTGAAAGATCCCACAAGAGTGCAAAGTACAGCTAAACAGACCTTTTGAGCGATAAATAGGAAATGTATCAGAATTTTGATTCATATTTTATCAGTACTGTCTAATTTGACGGCACCCATTCAGTCCAATGAGAGTTGCATAAGCTGACAAAGTTTTCTAAATTCCAGGTTTATGTGCAATAGTCTTTCTCCCCTTGTCCCCACACGGGCCCATAGACTTTACATTATGATGATGTTACAGATTTTTACATTGCTTTTTTCAGCTTGAGGAAAGTTGTACAAATGTGAAAACTCATGAATCAACAATTGATAATACAAAGAGTCATAGTTGACCTTGTTTGCAGTTCAAGGTGTTCCATTAACAGTTTTACAGATGTTTATTTTATAATGGTGGCCTATGCGGGAGTTGTTTTTTGGGCCAGTGGGGGATTTTTTGCTGCAATACCATGAGTGGCCAGTGGGAAAAATTAGCGGCAAGGTTGAGCAGCAATGTTCTGTCTGGTTCTGTCATGCTGTGTAAGTCTACACTGAGAGTGGAATTGCCCCCTGCTGGCCATCACAAAGACTTGTCTTGCACTGGCTTCACACTTCAGACCCAGAAGCTCCATCCACTTCTTCTTTTACTGTCTATACTTAAGAGGCAACATTAGGTTTTGGTTGCCAAGGACCTGTGGGAAATGTGGTCCTGATGGAGAGTACCATTAGGAATGGCTTGCAATTGTGTCAAGAAAAAAATGTCTTTGTTATTGGAAATTATACCAGTTGTGTAAAATGCTCAAATAATAATAATGTATAGCACCTTGAGACATGTACAGAATGAGAACTTATCCCAAGTCAGCACATAACCAGTTTTACTGCAGAGTTAAGCAACAAGTCTTTTCTCAGCAGATTTTTTTTTGACTTGAAAGGCACAGCTGGAACTATAACACAATTCAAGATGTTTTACTCTACTCCACTATAATGCAGACAATATTTTGACAGCTACTGTTATGAGATACTTTGTGGATTCAGATTTTTCTGTACAAAACGTACCCAACAGCATATTAAGTAGTAACGAGTAGGTTTACCTCGACCAGATACAGTATTCAAGAGCTGCTTTTACATGTTAATGAATAACATCTAAGGCAATAGTTCGACATTTTGGGAAATATGCTTATTTCTTATCTGTCTTGCCACAAATTAGGTGAGAGGTTCAATGCCACTCTAATATCTGCATTCTTAATATGTAGCTGGAACTTACAGCAAGTTAGCTTAGCATAAAGAGCAGAAACAGGGGAAATGTGCTACTCGCCTGTCTGTGTGCAAAGGTTACAAAATCTGCCAGCAATTGACAGGAAACCGGTAAAGAAAGAGCCGAAAGCTTCTGCTAATGGCCAAGAAATTTGTCCAACACGCAACATAAAAAAAAACCAAAAAAACAAACTATCTATAACATGTTAATTGGTGTCCTTGACCATATGTTCACATTACCTGCGACACAGCTAAAAATACAGCCAAATTTCCTAAAATGTTTTTCAGAATGTTTGCTGCGAAAAAGGTTTTATTTTTTCAGTTTGACTGAATTTGGCCGTTGGCCTTTTTAGTATCATGGGAAATCATAATTTTTTCTGAAATAATAAATGAAAGGCTTAAGTAAATGATACTCAAATGTAAAAATGATTATTTAGAATGAATATTTCACTTTGAGATGGAACTCTTTAAACACCAATAAAGTAAGGATAATATTTTATTTTTTAAGATCTCAAGGCCCAACTAGTTCACTGGAGTTGTTGCTTTTAAGCAGCTTTCAAGATGTGCTTTTACATGTTAGTTATTTAAAAGCCTCGGGGTTCGATTACTGAGATGTCTCCAGCAAACTGAACAGGATCAAAAGAACGAAGACTGGCATCTGCCTGGTAACAGCAAATAACGTGCCAGCGAGCGGGTTTCCCTCTCTGATCATTATCACTCAGATCTGTGGTGTTTTAATGTTGTTTCTGTGTCAGATAAACTCCAGAGTTTGCCATCTGAATGACTCAGACTTCTGTTACAACCGATGAGGAGCAGTTACTTGGCGAGTGAATCAGCTACATAAGTCATTACCAGCAGCTTGTGTGTGCTGGTGCTTACTGTGAGGTTGTTGATGCTTTCAGACAGAGCTTCTATTTGCAACATGGTACCCTCTGTGATCGCCATCTGCAACACACACACACGCGCACACACACACACACACACAGAGGACACACACAGGATCTCATGAACCCATTACAAGTCTCGATTACAGACTTTCAGTGAAACAATGATGAGTTTTCTAAGGCTTTAGTGAACAGCAATGAATGCATTTTGTTGTTTCATGATAGGTATGCTAATGTGAACTATACATCGCCACTGAGCCATACTCAAACATGCCATCTTTATAGGGGTTACCATGATAATGGTCAGCAGCCATCTTGGTTCAGATTGGTCCACTGAGGGGGAAGCTGGTGTCATAAACAGCCATGACAGCCACCATGATGATGAAGATGATGATGAAAGCAGATTAGTGGTTGATGCAGGTTACTCAGGCATGCCGTCCACTGTGGCTCCACATAGAATGAGTCTATCACTTAGTTTTGTCCCTGTCAGTTGTCTCAAGCTTAAATATCATTTGTTACCACATCTATGTGTCTTCCTTATCTGTGGGATTGGTCTTGATTTACAACTCCCAATTTCAAAAGAGTTGGGACATTGTATAAAATGTCAATAACAACAGAATGCAGTGCTTTTATAAATACGTTTCAACTTGTATTCAGTGGAATACAGTAGTGCAAAGACAAGAAATGTAATGTTTGAACTGATAAACTTTATTTTTTTGGTAAATATACACTCATTCTGAATTTGATGCCTGCAACATGTTTCAAAAAAGTTGGGAGGGTGGGGGCAACAAAAGACTGAGAAAGTTGTGGAATGCTAAAAAAAAACATTCCACAGGTAAACATTATTGGTAACAGGTGATATCATGATTGGGTAAGAAAGAGGTATCCTCAAAAGGCTCAGTCGTTCACAAGCATGGATGGGGCGAGATTTGCCACTTATGAAAAATGCATGGGCAAATGGTCCAGCAGTTTAAGAACAGTGTTTCTCAAGACAGAACTGCAGGAATTAAGAAATTTCACCATCTACAATCCATACCATCATTTGAAGATTCAAAGAATCTGGAGAAATCTCTGCACAGGGAGGGCAGGGCTAAAAACCAACATTGAATGCCCATGACATTTGACAAACGAGGCAGTACAGCATTAAAAACCCACATAATTGTATAAAGGATACTACATGGGCTCAGGAACACTTAGGTAAACCGTTGTCAGTAAACACAGTGTGTCGCTGCGTCTACAAATGCAATTTGAGACTACCATAAAAACAGAAAGCTAAATATCCTCAGCATCCAGCAACACACCCAACTTCTCTGGGCCAAACCTCATCTGAGAATCAAAAAGTAGAAAAGTGTGCTGTGGTCTGATGAGTCCACATTTCAGATTGTCTTTTGGAAACCACAGACGTCGTGTCCTCTGGGCTAATTAGGAAAAGGACCATCCAGCTTGTTACCAGTGCTAGCTTCAAAAGCCAACATCTGTGATGGTATGGGAGTGTGTTAGTACCCATAGCATCATTGGTAACTGTCATATATGTGCTGAAAGACACATATAGGTTTTGGGGCAACATATGCTGCCATCCAGACAATGTCTTTTTCAGAAATGTCCTTGCTTATTTCAGCAAGACAATGCCGAGTTTGAGAGTTTGGGTACTACGCTAGCCTGCCTCCAGTCCAGACCTGTCTCCCACTGAAGATGTGTGTTGCATTATAAAGCAAAAAATATGACAACAGAGACTTGAAGTCATATATCAAGCAAGAATGGGAGAGAATTTCACTATCAAAACTTCAGCAATTAGTGTCCTCAGTTCCCAAACTCTTACTGAGTGTTGGTAAAAAGCAAAGTTATCACAGTGGTAAACATGCCCCTGCCCCAACTTGTTTGAAACATGTTACAGGCATCAAATTCAGAATGAGTTTATATTCACAAACAGCAATAAAGTTTATCAGTTTGAACATTAAATATCTTGTCTTTGTACTGTATTCAACTGAATATAGGTTGAAGATTTTTTTTGCATATAATTGCATTTTGTTTTTATTTACCTTTTACACAATGTCCTTACTTTTTTGGAATTGGGGTTGTGATAAGAGACGTACAAGATAAAGTGTATTCTTGCCTAATATGGTGCACTTCCAGAATAACTGAATAAAAATAAATAAATTCACTGCTTTATATGTCTACTTCTACCCTGACCTTTCTGCCTTTTGTGTAGGAAGAAGGAATCAACTTTACACACGTATGATTTTGTTTATTAAATGATTTGATAAATCTTTTTACATTTACATGACCACATGTAAGCTTCCTTTGCGGAGCAGGATTTTCTTTACTATAAAAATACTATTACAGAAAATATGAAAATAACAGTACAAAATCACCACCTCGGCTTAAAATTAAACATGCTATTTTATCATTTTCTCTGCAATGACATAAATATTAAATAAAATCCCTCCATAATATTATGCAAATATTGCACAAGTTCATCTCAACCATGTGACAAAACTGTATGAAACTGGGAAATCAAAGTTGTAAATGATTCAATGACTGACTCGGACACATAAAATCATCTAATGGTGGTGCACAAATGTTAGAACAATGGCTTAATACTGTACAAGAAGAGATGTCCATATATACTGTATGCTATATGGAACACAGGAAGTCACAGAAAGTGGAGTCCAGAGAGATGCTGTGTTCTCTCATGATGAGTTAGATCATGGCACAGGTTTGAGGCTGAGGTCGGGTTAGTTAGGCATCTGACTGGAAGTGAACTCAAAATACTTCAAGTGTGTAGATTCATTGTCTCAGTACGGCCTTCATGACAAGCAGCTGTCAGGCAGGTTTATCTGGGTCTCTCTGAATCTCTTCACTCGTAAGGCACAGGGTCGGGCTGATGGGCGGGGGTTTAGAGGAGCAGGGAGGGGATGGACTGAGGTATTATGAACCGCAAGCAAAGGAAGCAGAGTAGTAGCAGTGACAGCTGATTGGCTGATGAAAAGCATGACAACACAGTATCGCCATTTGTTGTCACAGCTGTCATGGAGATGGGTCAGTTCTGCTGTTGTCGAGCCCCACCTGGTCCCTGGTGCAGTCGGACTCTCGGTCCAGGATGGGGCTCAGGCCTCTGAAGCCGGCGTAGGGCCGAACCTGCACCCCATTCACCGCAGACTGTCCCGACTGAGGCGAGGACGACTCGATTGGACACACGTAGTCTGTAGATTCATCCGGCCGTCTTTTCCGGAGGTGGGTCAAGTTAGAGAAGCCCAACTTCTTCGGCTGCAATGAGAGGGAATGACAAAAGGGATATTAATGTCTGAATCGACAGGTGACGAGAGTGAAAATAACTGATCAAAATATGATCACGGTGTGATTAAGATCTCATCACTTCAGCAAGTCTCAGAATAAATTTAGCTTATTACAACTATGCTTTTATTTTTGCAGTTTTGGCTATCATTTTGATAACACTGTATGTATTAAACTTAAGAATGAAATGTAGAAATAGGACAACATCAGTACAACAAGGCAAGAACCAAGAGTCAGACAATTAGACGGGTTATAAACAAGCCGACATTCAGCCAAATTATTTAAACCACTTTAGGCTCAACGACAGCACAAAATGAAATGTTACCAACACCAAATACTTTAGATTAAAGTTGAATCAGGAAGTAGGGGTACACACTCTGATGGATGTTGACAGTAGGCTGTTTAATAATTGACCAACTCTGCAGTTCCCCTCAGCTCTACAGAGCCTTTTTGCTTGCCATGATCATCAGATAGACACAGCAGAAGTGGACCTGCAGAGCCTCTCTCCCGAGGATGCAGTAGCTGTCCATTATCGCCTGCGCTGTGTGCTCCTTTATGCTGTGAATTAAGGATTTATTTGGACCAAACCAGAGTTGGTGATTGATGGGACAGTGGAAAGATGAACCATGACATTTTTGGTGAGTTTTATTTAGTTTCTGTTTATTCTGAATGAAGCTGCTGATGATGCAAAAGGATTCTGCTGAATTTGGCGAGGGCAACTTTACATACATGTATCTTACTCTTTAAAATAAGGTCTCTCACTGTTGTGATCCTTTACATAATGTTGTCAGACCCTGACAATAACAATCTGAGCCTGTCAGTGTCATAAAACAAGCACAAACAACAAGCAAGCGTCACCTGCCCTTCATGCTCTGCAGGCAGACAGGTCAGATATTCCATATCATATACATCATCAAACATAATATAATAAATAATTTATATTTCAGTTGAGGGAGGATATGACAGACAATCTGCATTATGTTCAGAGATTAATATTATTAATATTAAATAATTAGATACAAGGTAAATGTTACTTGCAGGTGTTGTCTCTAAATGTCAGTTTTCTTCTATCCCTGCCTGAATGTTGCATTCAGTGCATGTGAGTAATAAATGGTGCCAGGCAACAACAGAGTGCAGCTTAGAGAAATGTGTCCTCTAAGCTCACTCTTGCTGACTAAAGCCACTGTGATATTATCACAAAGCACTATAGGAATACTCTGGCTGGTCCTCAGGGAGAAAACACACACACACACACACACACACACACACACACACACACACACACATAAATAAGTCTATTTTTGTGTTTTGTTATTTTTTAGATCCACAGTCTATTTAGCCTCGCAGGTTACATTTTCCCACAAAACCATCCGCACAAGTATTTTGTGCTCACAGAGTAGCTGAAGACATTTCCAATCTAAGTGTCCAAGGTCATAAATAGGTCAACAGCAAGCGTGCATTGTGTTTTAGGGTGGATTATTCTTCCATTTTTCTTCAGCAGAGCACAGAGGGACTTAGAGACGAGGCTGTGGCTGATGGCTGGGTCTTAAAGCTGTGAGGAGGAGCAGAGCAGTCCCGGTTTTACTCTGCTCTCACAGGCTTAAACACACTGAAAGGCTCAGAGCTTAAACTGAGCTGACACACCAAGGTTTCACCTCAGATTAAGGTGGTTTCTCACACATGCAGGAAGAGAGGACGAGTTAGCTGTGTGTGTTCTCTTAATGCAGCATTGTTGCCTCTGAGTACTTTCTTCTCTATTTCAAGCCATATAATAATACCCGTCCCTTTGTTAGCTTACCTTGACTTTGGCTGTGATGCTGAGTGGGGTGTACCCCGCTGCCTCAGAGTACTCCCTCTTCTCCTGCTGAGCTTGTGTTCCCACCAGGTTGTTGAAGTTGGTGGTTAGGTGGCGTCTCAGCAGTGTTTTTTGAGGAGGAATGTTCAGTAGCATGGCTAGCGTGTCTGAGTTAAACCGAGGCTCCAGCATCTATTAGAGGAGAGACGAATTTATGACGATTTCGGTAGCGTTCTGATTCTCGTCCCATAAACTGTAAAATTATGTGTACTCACTACTAGTCCTCCGTGCACGCCGCTGCCTCTCAGATTTGGTGCGTACTCTGCCAGATCCACAGATCTGAGCCACTCCATGACTCTGTGGTTGGACCACTGGACCACTTCATTGGGAGTAAACTGGCTCTACAACACAAACACAGTAAACATTGTGCTGTGGATTCCCAAATGAAAGCATTTTATTCTGCTGTACATCACACATTTTGTGATAAACTTTTTAGTGAATTTGTCACATGCCAATCATTGTAAACAAGGTACAAAAGACAAGGATTTTCATGTATACAGTGTTTAACACAAACTATATACATATCAACATAGCCTTGCCAAAAAAAGAGACAGAGACAGAACAAATAATACCCCAATGCACGTGTAGGTCTCCTTACATCCTATCAAAGTGATGTATATCTGTGAGAAAATGTGGGTTTGAAAGAGAACCAATGAGGATCAAGGACCAAGTCTCTCCAGGGATGCCTGTCCTTAATGAGTTATAGCTAATGATCTCTCGATGAGAGCCACATCCCTAAAATGATTCAACCATTACAGGAATCAAGAAAACCCAGGAAGAGAATAAAACTCTTTAAGCTTCTGGAATGACAGTAAACCATTTTTTATCATACATATCTCAAAGACTATGGACTCCCCCAGAGGACCAGAAATATGGACCAGACTTCTGTAGTAAATTGTAATTATACCAAACTGGAGGACAAGATAATAAAAATAACAGTGCAGCGCAGGATATGAATTAATAGTCTAAAATGAAATTTCATAAAACAAACAGAAAAGTTTGAAAAGAACCGAAAGAAATGAGACCTCAAGTTTTCTGTGAATTTGTTCAGTTGGTGTGTAGATACCCAACGCTGCTCAAGAAGCTACACTACACAAACTATTTTGATTATCAGTGAATCATTTTAATAATCTTTCTTGTAAAATATGGCAGAAAGTGCAGTTTTTAGCCTCGTAAATATGGAGATTCCCTGCTTCTCTTCATTTATCATCATATTAAACTGATTTTCTTTGGTTTTGGACTGACAAAACAAGACATTTAAAGACATCAAGTCGGACTCTGAAAAGTCATTATGGCCATTTTTCACTATTTTCTGATATTTTACAGACACTGCAGCCCTAGATTAAACATAACAATTAACCACAAATAACCACTCGTAAATTAAATAATTAGTACAGGAACGAGAAAAGGAGAACGTTGAATCCTGCACACTTACCTCATTGCTGGGTCTGCGTTTGAGGCAGTTAGGGTGGAACTTGTTGACATGGAGAACATGAATGGCGCATTTGATGCTGAGGTGATGCAGCTGGCTGCTCACTTTAAGGAATAACAAGTCATTCTAAGATGGAGAGAAGACAGAGAAATGAGTGCAACTACAAGGTAAAGAGAAAATGAGCGTAGAATCTCTGCATGCTAATCTTTTGTGTGTCAGTTTTAATCTCGAGGAGGTGAAATGAGTCATTCATGTCTTTTTACTTATCTGGAATTCCATAAACCCTGGTTTAACTTTAAACCAGTGTGCTGTTCAGCTCTTATTTAACCTTCACATCATTAGTTACAAACTCACCACAGTGAGATACTGCAGCATCTGCCCGTCCACTCTTCCCTCATTGAACTGGTCTTTGTACTGAGGAAGGCCAATGTCATCGAGCCAACCTTTGCAACATAAAAAAAGAAAAATGTGAGAATAAAGCTACGTCAGTGAGTGTTTTATTGCAGTGTGTGGTTTCGGTACGTACGAGTGACCCAGATGTAATCGAGCTCTGCAGACTTCTCGGGCTGTTTTTCGCTAAACGTCTTGATGGCTAACTGGAGCTTCTTCCTGTGGAGCGGGTTCTTCATCGCCAGCTCCTGGAGACACAGCGGAAGAGAAATAATTCATTTCATCTTGTCATATTCACTTACATCTTACACATGACATCACAGGTTCACCTGAGAAAGAAAGAATATGCCGCCATTAGAGCAAATTATCTAATTGAAATGGTCCTGTTGAGAGAGACAGAAGTTTGAGGGGGTGGGTGGTGGTAGGGGTGGACTGAGGTGGACAATGTGACAGCGTTGAAGGCGAAACTAACGAGCAGGTTGAAAAGCAGAGACAGGCGTTGCTAAATGCCAGAGAGACAGACAGACAGCAACAATGATGAGACAGGTAGAACTGAAAAGTATTTGACAGGCTGAATAGAAGGTTATTTTGTCAGGTAAACCAAGTGAGCCAGACACTTCTCAGATACATCATTTTTAGAAAAAAAAGTGCTCCAGATAGAGTAAATGTGTGTGTGTCTTTACCCTCTCTAGGTCTTGCGGGGTGGCAGACAGCAGAGTCTGACCGCTGGTGACCCAGTGGCGAGCGAGGATGCCATACTGACCGAGTCCAGTTTCCTCAAGCCAGTCACACACCTGCTCTGTGCTCCACTTTGGAAAAGGCATCTTCAGGTCTCTGACACGGTGAGAAGAGACGACATGTGAGAAACATGAACCTGGAACCACATACTGCAGGTTCTTTTAATGCTTTATTCCTACAATACCATAACTATAGTTTATAATCCATGTTTGTAACAATATGAAAATCAGTTTGCCTAATCATGAAATCATCAGGTCGTAGCTGCTGTGGCAGTGTGCCAATCTCACGTCACATTAAATTGAAGAACGGATGCGGTGATTGGCTGCTGACAATACCATGCATATAGCCATTTTTTCTTGATTTGAGTACAAAAAGGATTGAATGCAGGTATTGTTTGACATCCCAAACCAACAGACAGTGCTCCACACAACAATCTCATTGTGATTTTTAAAGATATGAGATCAAACCTGTGGTGTGAATTTGAATGGATTTGCAGACTGCTGACTTGGTGAAATAAGAGCTGAACCACAATCTGATACAGCGTGTTTTTCTCTGGGCTTTGAAATATTTTACATACAGTATATGAAAATATCAAGGAAACTAACTAACTAGTTTTTTAGTTTCCTTTCAAAAAAATACACTATGTATATAACTGTGTCTTTATACCGTGTGTTCCCAGAACGTGCCAGTCTTGGTCCAGCTGTAGCTCTGAAGCCTCCTCTCTTAAAGTCTCCCAGCTCAGGGTCGTGAACCTGGGCAGGACTACCTGACTGGCTGCGACGGATCCTGGTGACAACCAAAGCACTGATGAGTGTGCGAAGGAAAAATGGACAGAGGTACAGAGACTGGGGGAATGTAATCTCTATATACAGATATCTGAATATGAATGCAGAATCTGTAGGCAAGGGACACAATTTTGGTATCTTAAGTGTTCTGGTTTCCATTTGTAGTCCCTTTGTAGTCTGAGCAGTATGGATCAATCATGTTTGACCAGGGTTTGGCATAGCCGATGGACTAGAATGCGGCTGTGTGAAAGAAAAAAAAAAGTTAAAACTTACTTTCCCCAGAGTTTCTTAATGCCTCTGTGAGTCTTCCTGTTCTCTGGTGAGACCGGGGACTGCTGTCCAGAGTCCACTCCAGAGGACAGAGGGGACTGGTCTGACAGAACACACTCCTCTAGCTTCTCTGGACGCCCTGTCAAACAAAAACACAAGAATACAATCACTGATACTCCAGTTCAACAAAATAAGGAGAAGTCTGGGATCCAAAATAAATTTGTAGGAGAGAACATCCTTTGGCTTGGCATGGACCACAGCCACATGGACCACAGCCACATGGACCACAGCCACATGGACCACAGCCACATGGACCACAGCCCATGCTGACTGTTTGTTTGCTCAAAGTTACAGCACACTTTTGCTTTGTCTCTTGCGTTGGTAGTGTTTTTTTTTTTTTACATTTACATTTATTAGCTGCAACCAACATGTACATGCTTATGTATGTTGCAATAGCTGTTCACAGCTATTGCAAATTCGTGATTGTTATTACCTTTTTCATATTATAAAGCCTTCAGAAAGCACTTTAACTTTAAAGCTGCACTAATCAACATTGTTTGTATTAAAAATGGATCAAATTACTTTTTGTGTTAACGCCAAGTGTCTCTTTTAGTATCAAACCCACAGGAATCTATCAATCAACTCTGCAGTTTCCCTCAGCTTTAGGGAGCTTTTTAGTTTCTATGTGATTGTTTTGGTACATTCATCAGGTGGGCAGAGACATGACTCCAAACGGATCCTAATGTTGCTCCATGTCTGATGGATATTCAAATAGGCAACTGTTTGCTAACACGTTAGCCATAAGAACATTGTTTCGCTGATGTCAAGTGTAAAAAGAATTGAACTGATGCAGCTTTGATAGTTGCCTTATGCATAAGGATGGGAATCAAGAAAAGAAACTGTTGAGAAACGGTTGTCAGATCCATTTGTCTCTGCTTATGCTACATGTTTTTTCTGCAGATGCGAATTGCAAAACAATTTCAAACTCATGCGTCTGTGCTGCTAGACACTTGCAGCAAGAATGGGTCATGACCGGAGAGGAAGAAATGGTCCAAAGCATGGCTTAATTTCGTGAACTATGCTAATTTCAATGTCTGTAAAATCATGATTTCAAGTAAGAGAAGAAACACCAGCAATATACTGACACACCTGTCCATGCAGCATGGGATTAAATTCCAGGATGGCCATGCATTTGACACTCTACTAAATACAAGTGCCACTGCTACCCAAACAAGCAGCATGGCTACCAAGGGCACCAAGCAGGCAGGCTAAGCAGATCTTTTCTTCGTCGTCTGTGTTATATACACTTGCACTACAAAGAACTACAGGTACAACTTTTATATATTATTCACTCATCTCATGTGAGGCTCACTGATCTCAACAGGATGTAACAGAATTACACATTGGGGTTGAGATGCAATACCCACCGACATCATAGAGGTCATGTTTTCCAGGAGATCCTGAGGCACAGGAGGTTAGTGAAGTGAGAAGAAAGCAAGCAGACAGAAAGCAGAAGCAAGCATTAGTCACACCCTCTTCATCTCCAAAACAAATGTTATATACATGTTAAGTGTATTAAACAGCACATCTACAAGCCCCAGGCAGGTGCCTAACTGGGTCAGAAACGCAGACAAGATTAAGTCTCCTTGTTGGCTTGAAATTCATATTTGTTTTCACAGATACTGAAAGTGTGGGTGGCTCTTTGTTAGCCTCGAAGCTCAACAGTTAACAAGCCATATATGAGAGGTCACCTGTACTGAGGGGATGACCTTAAGAGGATTGGGATCCTCCCACACCCGTTTCCTGAAACATCCCCCTCAAAACCCTGAGAGGCTGAAAAGAGAATTCCCTCTTTGAGGAGTTTAACAAAGGCGGTGCCAGAACAAAGTGGTGGATTTTTTTTTCCAATTCACACCTGTTTACTTTGAGCGCTTGCTCGACTTGCTCTTTCTTAGTGACATCCTGCTTCAGACTGTCAGTGATAGTGTGTGAGAGCAAAATGGGGGATGGCAGGTTGCATCCTTATTTGTTTACTTTGGATGTCTGAGCTAGTTGAACCGCACACATCCTTAAGCTCACACTCCTCGCCCTCTCACAGCCCTCTGATTAACCTCCTCATTTAAGCTCTGGATCTGTGTAGGCCGATACATGAGTAGCTGTGTGCTTATATGCCTATTAGCTTTTTAAGTGTGCGTGTGTGTGTTTCAGTGAATGCTGATGTGAGAGAGCCAGGCATTATCTTCGACAGCTCTCTGAGTCATGAAGGAGCCCTAATAATCCTGCTTTAGAGCAGCTTGATCCTCGGCGAAAAACAGTTACTCACCCTGACTCCGCTCACCTCTGAGGTTTGGCTGTGACAGGGACAATCTTGTTTTGTTTATGAGATAACTAAATTTTGTTTGTCAGAAGACTCAGTCGGAGCAAAAAACATTAGCGAATTGACTCAATTGTCCTGAAAGTTCACTTCCAGTGTTGACATATGAATATCGTGTGAGCATACAGTACCTAAAGCCGGTGCACTGGCACTCCTGCAGCGAACTGCAGCCAGAGCACAAAGAGAGACGAGAGCAATCCGACAGCAAAGCAGAGACGAGGAGAAGGAGGAGAGAGAGAGAAAGGGCACAGAGAAGGAAGCAGTTGGAGCAAAGTTAGTTGACAATGAGTTATTCAACAACTACCGATTATTGAATTTGTTTTATTGCGACATTAAAGTTCAAGAACATATTTTCCCACTTAAAAGGTCACTTCAGTATTTTCAACCTCACTCTATCTCCCCTTATTTTTGTGTCTAAGTGACTAATGGGGGCAACAATTTTTTGAATAACTGGGTCCAGTATTGAGGGAGACTGCTGCAGCTGCCAGTCGCAAAACAACCTATAATGTAATCCCTATGGACCCTATTGGGCCTTTGCAAAGCCCCGCCCTCCTTAGTTACTGTTGTTATGTCTGTCAAGCTTTCACTGATGAAGGCCGCTTCACTGAAAACATTTCGTGCGATTTTCTACCAGACATGATGAGGTGAAAGTCTTGTTAGATGATATTAGTCCTGAGTGTGACCCTCTTTTCTCTATACAAAGGTGGCAGTTTTAACATCAAAATTGGGAGTAATTGTTAAAATACAAGGTTTTCAATTCCACATGTAAAACTGTTGCTGGCAGTTTTCATAAGTGTAACAGGCTAATGTGAGCTAATGCTAATGCTTCAACTCACTGAGAAGCACGTCTGCAGCTGACTTTGTAATGTTTCCATCTGTCGCACTTTAAAATAATAAACCTGTGTAAGTGTATAAGCATGTAAATTTATTGAACGTCTGTGTATGCGATATAACGTTAATACTAAAAGACTGCTAAAGCTAAAGGCTAAAGCTAGTTTACACTGCATTGGTCGGATGGTGAAATATGAAACTAATATTTATATGATAAATGACAGAAATACAGTCATTAACGTGGGAAAAGGAAGTGCAGGGATTAGATTAAGTGCAGTAGACCCGGAGACGGTCGACTCAGGAAGAGAGCCACAATAAGAGCTAAGTTAACATGCCTTAGACCTAGGAGAGCAAGCCAGAGAGATATGGATCATTGTCAGCCCTCTCTGATTCTACACCAGCCCACATCATCCACCTTAAACCCCCAACATCACATACAAACTCCTAGCATTAGTTAGCCAGACACGCTAACGTTCACAGCTCATGAGCATAGAGCAGACAAAGACCAAGTTTAATTCATGCCCCACCATGTGTGTTCTTGTTTCACATTTTTGAAAGAGAACAAAACGGACACCACCATCCAGACTCATTAGACACAGAGTATCGCTCGTCTCAGAGCCTCATGCACACTGCCTCAACACGGAGAGAAATGCAAAGTTTGACAGACCTGTGGCACCCTAGCTACGGTTGCTAAGCTTTGATTGGGCAGTTGTTATTTGCAGGAGGGGCAGAGATTGTTATTGTAAGAGTCTGACAACATTATACAAAGGATCATTACAGAGAGAGATTTCTTTGGTAAAAAGTAAGATACTTTTTCTTGAACCAGAAACAGCCAATTCATTGCTTTTGCCAAAGCCACCAGACTCCCTTTGCAGAAATAGTCATTTTATCATTGTAAAACACACTTCATTCAAAGTCATCAGAGACAAAGTAAAACCCAAACTGTCTTGGTTCCACTTTCCGCTGTTCCAACAATCACCAACTCTGGGTTGGTTGAAATAAACCCTTAATTCACAGCAATAGATTTGAAAATATTCTGGCTCTACACACCGTTTCTCCCTGCTGCTTCTCTGATGTCAGAGTTCTCAGTTTGAATGAAAAGTGTGTTGTTGGAACAGTGGAGTGGAAAGATGAACCAAGATGGTTTCGGTGAGCTTCATTCGGTTTCTCTTGTGTTTGAATGAAGTGTGTTTTATAATGATAAATGACAGTTTCTGTAAAAGAAGTCTGGTGGCTTTGGTTAAAGCGACAAATCGGCTGTTTTTGGCTAAACGAAAGGATCTAATTCTTTAACAAGAAAGTCTCTGCAGGAAGCCTTTCCATAATGTCAGATACTTAATAAGGATTACATACACAAGTTCAAAAATTGTTGACCCTATTAGTCATGATTTCTGGAAAGAGACATTGCTGTTGGTTCTTGCATGATGTCCCACATATTCTGGATAAGCCACAAACTTCACTCTCAACACCTTTCATTAAAAACACTCATTAAAATATTGAAAATGATCTTTCCAAAGTGTGACATGAGACTGCAGAAGAAGTGAAACAGACTTTATACGTCTCCCGTTGATTAGTTATGTAGAAACTCACTGAGACTGTAGTCCTGGTCGTGGGTGTGGACAGGAGAGAGCTGGACAGGAGATAAATACTCTCCATCTCCCTTTCTGTTGCCGTTCAGCTCGGCTCTCTGCTCGTTCTTTTTACTTCGTTTTCCCGGCAATGTCTGGTACTTGCTCAGCTCCAGAGGTGGATTCTGCAGAGTGTACAAAACTGTGTATTACTTTCAAAGAAGTGACCATAATGTGTGATGAAATTCACAGAACCCTTACAGGCAAGTTAATCAATAACCTGGATCCTAATGAAATGAACATATTTTTCTTTCTGCCTCTGATCTTTTATGACAACTCACAGCTTAAAGGGTTAGTTTGAATTTTTTGAAGCAGGGTTGTATGAGGTACTGACATGCACCAAGTTTTTGGAGAAGCAGCAGGAGTGCTGTCCATTGCTTAGGAGGCTAAGCAATGGACAGGGTCAGCAGCAAAACATATTTTAGCCACTAAAAAAATGTGGTGACTATATTTAGAATATTTTTATTGCTTTACCTTGCCATCAGACAGACTTTTCAGATGAGAGACTGCCATTATATAAGCCATTGTGTTGCTCTTTCCAAAGCCACCTGACCACTAGGGCTACAACTCGTGTGTTACCTTGCAGAACACAGGAGTTGTAGCCCTACCACTGCCTCAGTTTGTTAGTCTGTATTATTGTGTGACTTCTGTGTTTTAAAGGGTTAGTCCAGATTCACCGTGGCCACACAGTAACACAAATATCTAAACAGACTGAGGCAGCAACGCCTGTGTCCTGCGAGGTAAAAAGACTGTTTTGGCTGAAGGAGCCTGGTAGCTTATATTTGGCTGATTTGCCACTAGAAAAGGCTGTCTCTGATGGCAAGGTAAAGCGATGAAAATATTCTAAATATAGCCTACACTTACAGTGATATTGATTTGTTTAGGTGGCTAAAAGCTGACCCTCTCTACAGCAGTACACTGCTTATCCTCCTACACCTGTACTCCTGCTCCAACTACTATGGGTGACACGCTGACTATGAAAGTACCTCATACAACCCTGCTTCAAAACATCCGAACTATCCCTTTAAATACATTAAAATTCAGTGATTTTAGATAGAAGTTGTATGTATATTACAGTATATCACATTTTCTATACATCATATTTACAAATTGGCTAGTCCCATGTAAATCTTTTTCAAAAGATAACAGTAGAGTCGTGATTTGATTCTGCCTCTTTGCTCTGTTGCGTAACAGCGTGTCCTTTGGAGGGCGAATGTCTGATGATACCCGTATCTGACCAGACATCAAAGTCACCGGGGCTCTGAAGGAATAAGAGGAGAAAGGCCAGCAGAAAGAAACAGCTGAGAGGCAGCCATGATGCCGAGCACTTCTGACAGCCACTTCAGGTGGGTCTTGGCCCTTTGTGTGTGTGTGTGTGTGTGTGTGTGTGTGTATGAACACAGTGTGATTTTGCATTTGCCTGTGTGTGCAGCAGGAGCACTTGTGGAGCAAAAAATATGTGTGTGAATGAGTGCAAGGCTGTGATCACAAAGGAGACATTTTTTTCTTTTTACTCAGAGGAAAATTCAGCTGTGAACTTTGCTCGTCACACTGGGAACATGAGGTCACAGGGCACCCAGAGTGTTACATCACGCTCTGTGCCATACAGCACAAGGCTTACAACATGTTACTATACATGACATTACCTAGTTATTCTTTATTTACTAATAGGATTATAAGAAAAAGTATTCTCCTTTTAAACAATTAGCATTTCACTGGCAATAATCAATTTGAAATAGTAATGACAGAAAAATTACAAAGGTGATGCACTGTATATCTGGAGGTACTTCATAAAATGCAGCAGAGGTAGTTAGCCTCATGTAGCACACACTTGTTTCTGCTAAATCCAATATGTAATTTCCATAGCAACTGTAGGCTACATGTAATTTGTCAAAATTGCAAATTTCAGAACCAACACAACGTCAGACTTTAATTCAGCCTGAGGTGCTCTGGGTGGGGGGCCAAACATGCATCCAGAAAAACGGTGAAGCATACTTCGAAATAATGGGAATAATGGGAGAGTAAAGAAAAAAACAAACAAAGGCAAGCACCTTATGTGGTTATGACCTAAATAAGTAGAGATTAGAGGCTGACATTTTTTCAGGATTCCTGCGGGATGGGCGTCAATTTCACTGTTCATCACGGGACTGGGAGGGGACAGGGAAAAAAAGTTGGGAGCAGGGAGAAGCGGGAATCATAATAGCAATGGCTCAGTTTTCCACAGGCATTTGACCAGTGCATAATGTGCGTGGACTTTGGATTGATGGGAACGGGATGGGACAGGAGCCATTCTTCTGGGATTGGGACAGGACAGAAGTATTTTTGTGGGAGCGGGATGGGACAGGAGTCAAAATCCAGTCAAATCCACTCCCCCTGCATACCACATGCATGCATGCTTTAACTGCATGCGTACTGTATGTACTTGTATAACTGGAATGTGTCCAATTCACCTTTAACTCACTAAAGTTTAGGGCTGTGATAACTTGTCATGTGACGCGTAGGGTTGAGCTCATCAACGTCATCGCCGCAGATTTAATTTTGTAATCAATACTGTCACACTCAACAAATCAGGAACACAGCCTCTGATTGGTTGACAGTTTCAATTCAAGTTTTCAACACAGAAAAATGGATAAATAATCACAGAAGATATTTAGTGTTGAATTCAAAAGGTAACAACTATAGTTAGCCTTTTCTGCTCAGCGTACTTCGGGACTAACCCCAACACTTTTCCCAACAGTTGGGAAGTTACAGACTTCTTGGTCTGCAGTGCAGCTGCAGTGTTTAACTGACACTCTGTAACCTGCACAGTACAATTGGCAACTTTCTCCTAACCTTTTCCTCTCCTCTGCTAGCAGCACTCTCAGTCTGCTGCTCGTACTCCCACATTGGCATGCCACACGCACATCACACAGCGGTGTATCAGTATCTTTCAATGAAGTCCAAAAAAAAAAAAGGAATTATTTGGACAACTGCGGTAATTTGCCATCCCACAGGAATATGTAGCTTTTTTCATCATGGTAAGAAAAAAATCCATACCATCACAGCCCTGCTGAAGTCTTTGATGAAGTTTAATCTTAGGTTTTTTTTTGTTTTGTTTTTTTGCATAATATCTGTAAATATTGTGTTTTGAATTTACCGAAGACTGAAGTCAAATTGAGTTGACCTTATCCCTTGTATGTCATCAACAGTAATGAATAGTGTGTGTGTGTGTGTGTGTGTTTCTGGGGATTAGGTGAGGGTTAGGTTGTGTGAAGTCATGCAGCAGATCAGTACCTCTGCCCCTACGTCTGATTCAGTTTCAACTGGCTGGATCTCTACAGCCTATAGCCAACACAGACGGGAGAGAGGAAAGAACACACACACACACGTATATATAGATACACACAAAGCCAGAAAGAGCAGGTTAGCAATCCCACAATCAGATGACATCAAAAGAACATCAGTGTTTATTTAGAAAGAACAATGTTAGTGTGCATGTTGTATTTAAGAGTACCAGGTTGGATTAGATATATAGATTAGTTTGATTAAGATGACGGTATTATTAAAGCCAATCAGTAGGAGTAAACAACCAATGTGATACACACTAACAAACCTTTTGTAAAGATCCACTCTGTAACTCTTCAAGGCTGCTGGACAGTAACCGCCGTTGATGCCTGGTAGAAAAAATAACAGACTTGAGAGTTAGAAAAATAAAAAGATCTGCCATCATATTATTCCTCTGACCAATGCTTAGACTTTGAGTTGAGTGGAAGCGACATTTTCATTTTTGGACAACGTGGAACAGAAGTCAGAGAAAGACAGAAAGCTTCTACTTACCAAGATCCATTAATGAAGCTTGTATCCCCAGTGGACACCAGCGACGTGTCCATAGAGTTCTGGATGCTATAAGAAATGGCACACAAGGGGTAAGATCAATAGGAAGCTGAGAGATGTGTGTATGTGCATGTGTATTTTGAGTGTTTATACCTAGAGTCCAATTCTCTCTGGTAAGGAGACGAGGATAACATGAGTGGAGACGACCCTCTTGACGACATCTATGCAGAGATAAAACACTTTTTCAGTTTCGCAAACACTTCTTCAGGCAAAATATCAGAATCTATTTTGGGGGGATGGGCATGAATCCTGTGAGATGATACATGGATTACAGACTGTTTGGACCCTGTTTGCTTACAGGGACAGTTCACCCCAGAATCAAAAGTGCATATTTTTCCTCTGGCCTCTAATGCTATTTATCCATCTAGATTGTTTTGGTGTGAGTTTTGGAAATACTGGCTGTAGCGATGTCTGCCTTGTCTCCAACATAATGGGACTTGATGGCACTCGGTTTGCAGTGCACAAATTATTTTTGATTTTGGGGTAAACTGTATCTTTAAAATTGCATTCAATTGTAACAGGTTGCAAAAAATATATATACTTCATCATCTTACCTCTGACCTGAGGAAATCTGAGTGTGCTTTGTGTGTGATGGCTCGGAGTCTTAAACTACCACTCAGCTCTTCTTCACTACTCCCTGTTTGGTTAAAACACAAATATCACACAGTGAAAACAGGAAGGAGGAGAGCATACAGTACCTTGTGCAGTGTTTCTTACATTGTAGTTCATCCAAAACAATTATTTCAGGAAAGAAGAGGATGTAATTCTTACCCTGTGTGAGTGCCATGACTTCTCTCGCCTTTCTATACTGACCCAGCAGAATGGTCAGCTCCTCTATACGTCGATCCTGTCATCAGCAAAACACAAATATGTTACCTTGTTTAAATTCAAGTTAAAGAACAGCACCCCTTATTTTTCTTAAAAAGAAACTGGAAGTGTAAAAAGGAAGATTCATTTACCTTCTCATCATTTGAAGCTAACAAAGACTCCATCCCCACCTTCAACCTCTGGTATTCCCGGTCTAATGAAGAAAAACAAGGCATTAAAATGTTATTCTGGACTCGCAGTAACCTCATGTCTTGTAAATTTAAGGCTTGATGGGTGCCTGATGCGATCTTGGCGACAGACATGACAGCCATGCTAATATGAATAAACAAGCAAAACAAACAGACAGTGACAGCGCCGCTGCCCATACACCATCACCTGGGACAAACACTGCAGCTTTTCATAATGATACAACTGGTGAAACGGTGCCAACATAAAACAGGAGTTCTCTTCTGGATTCATATAATTACATTTTTTATAGGGGGAGGCTTTCATAAGCAATGCAACACAAACAGACAAACACACACAGACCTGAGCCAGATGACATTCAATATCCTTTCAAATGCGGACATGTATCTTAAAGGGGAACTCCACCAATTTTGTGTTTTCAGCCTGTGATTACAGATGTATAATGTCTTCCGTGGCTCTGGAGGAGCTCTGTCAAGTCTGCGAGAATAACCCTGATTATGTCATAGAGATGTAATCAGGTTATATCAGCGTGGACTGGAGGCAAATTTAGAAAAGAAACTAATGTAGGGCTGGTGTTTGGAAAGCTTGGCCATTTATCAGACAGGGCAGGTCTGTCTGGGGGTCTGTTTGACCCATACTAAGGACTAAAAGTCAGGTTATTTTGGCTTCTGTTGCATCCATTTTGACTATTATTTTCTACCCCAACTTTTTATGGAAGTGAAAAAATAAATTTCTGGATTAACCCTTTAGAATATCTGTCTTATTGCAGGTAAACCAAAAGAGACTCTGACGGCACTGATGTACTCTCAGATGTATACACGCCGGTACCAAGGCCACTGAGACATCTCGCTTCTGATTGGCTGGAAGGTGCGGATAAAACCCATTATAATGCACCAGCTTTACATTTTAGGTACAGTAAAGACAACATCTAAGCTAAAAAGCTTGATTTTAAAATTCCTGGTCCAGCCTTAGCTAGATGTTGCCCATACAACAGGAATTCTGAGGTCCACAAACTGTATTTCATTTTAACCAAAAATAACCAAAAAAATGAACTGGCAATGGAAATAATCATTAGTTGCAGCCTAAGTGCGTTCCATGTTGCACTGCCAGCCCGAAGGTTTGAAAGGATATCAAGTCTTACTGCACTCGGGATGAGTGAAGCTGGAGTGTTTTCTATGACCAACACAGACTGAAGCTCAGTTGTGGTCCAACTCTCAAACCAAACACTCAGCTACCAGATATTTGATTGAGAGACTACTCAGGTTAAACAGTTAATGTGAGTGCTTGCTGTCTTTGTACAGTTGAGATCTGAGCCAAAATCACAACACTTGACAACACTGTGCTGAATATTTGAACATATTTCACACATCATGACAAAAAACAGAAAAAAAAAACTGCAGATGAGTTTGGTTGAAAATTAGATCCACAACAAAAAAGCGCACCATGCCTTACATTTGTTAATCAGCTGCTTGACATACACCTCCTCTACAGCAGAGGGCAGCAGAGAGTCAAAAACAAGTCAAGTATACAGCAGAGGAGAGAGGGACATGTTGATTAGATGTTAGATTAATCAGAGTAGACGGACATGCGATTGTAGGTCTCACGCGCACATCTGCACTGACAGTTGTGGATTGGTAAGACAGTCAGCTGTGTGTACCTCTCTCCGCGTTGTCATTGGCTGAGCCGCCTCTGGCCAGCAGCTGGGTCTGCAGGCATTCGATCTCAGCGTCTTTGGAGGCCAGGAGCTGCTGCAGCTCTGAGATTTCTGCCTGTGGAGGAAAGCAGAGTACATGTCTATGAAGTGTGTCAGTCTTCCAGGTCAGTGGGTATCGAGGGGTTGTAGGGAGTTTAAGTCTAAGGCAACTGGATTTGTGGCATCCTCTCAAAAACTAGAGTATTTAATCAGGTCTACTGGCTGATGGGACGGCTCGGAATTTAAATTCTGTTTGAATGTAATGCGTCGATGCCTAATGGAACGCATGTGAGGACCACCAGAGTCACGGGGAATGAGGTGTGCAATATAGTCTGGCTGAATTTCTTTTCACAATTAAATATTTCATTTCAATCATTTCAGTATTGATCATTTTTAATGGCAGACACAAAAAAAATGAATTTTATCACTTTGCTATAATTTAACCACTTTATTTATCAAGGCACACAGGTAATACACTTAAAAAAAACATAAAACTAAGCTGACCTGTCCAATTTGATTAATAATTTCCCCACCAAAATTGGGTATTGTCGTTTTTTTTTTCTTTTTCTGCTTTGAAGTGTATATATATATGACGGAAATAAACTAAACTAAACTAAACTTCCAAACGGATTCTGTGTCCTCCATGTGTTTTGATTGAGAGAGAAAAAAATACTTCTCTTTGTATAAAAGAAATATGATCCTACCAAAAAGGCCTTTTTTAGTACAGATATTTTGTGAGATAAAAGCAGTCAACCTCAAACAAAGTGCAACAGAAAATCTAACAAATGTTTAATGCTCATAAAGGTCTCCTCTATGACATATATGAGGTTATAAGAGATCCAAGTGGTGGTTCAAAGGTGATTCTTAACCATACCACTTTTTTGCTTCCAAAAATAATCATTTAAATGTTGACAATGGTGAACATAAACTTGTAAACCTTGCAAGAAAACAAAGTTGTTTTCATGTTGCACATGCACTCTAACTGCATCCAACTCCATGTCTTATGTAAAACACAGTTTCTGGTTGATTGTGGACTGAGCACTGAACCCTTTGTGTGGACATCAGACAAGAAAAAATGCACAAATCATTGCATGTACAGAAACGTGAAAACTGTCATCTTTCATTTGGCTTTTTTCAATACTTTCCTTCACTTGCATTTCTTAAGATTATTGATATAATGATACATATTTATGAGACTAGAACGGTTGAAGGAGTTTCTGTTGCAGTTTGTGTGGTGTCATGTCATATCATGCCTGTCTGAAATAAGACGCTCCTCTGAGGGGAGGAACTTTGCAGTATTTTGGCCAGAAAAGATTACTGAGAGTCCATGTGTGTCACTGGAGCCACCATTCCTGAGATGCGCCATGTTGGCCAACAGCAGTTCACAACATTTCTATTAATGTGCTGCTGATGACTCAAATGTGACTGACCTGACTGCCTCATGACTAACAGCTAAGGGCTCGGTCACACTTGCACCAGTGTCTGAGAACATTTTTCCCATTTCTCATCACTCCCACCGAAACTCACATAACTGAGAAACTGTTTCAAAGAATGTGTTGGTACCTAGTTCTATTCCGACTGGGCAGCCTCATTGCCCAGCCTCATTTTTAATACTTTGTTTAATTAGCAGCATTATTATATTTTTTTATTACTTTGTTATTACTGTTGTTGCTACATTATTTTATTGTTATGACTACTATCATCATTAATATTATTATAATATACTGTTTCATGTATGCCTTGAAACTCTTGATAAACAAAACTCTGACACAATGAAAAAAGAAGAGTAGAAAGCAAACATGTGTCAACCATGGACAGCAACATCCCCAGTTTGAGTCCGCCCAGCCTGTGGCTTTTGTTTCATTTCATCCTAGTTATCTCTCTATCACATTATAAAATGCATCCCAAAAATGATTACTTGTCCCTCAAATTAACACAACTGCAAAATGTTGTCAGTCACATCTACAAATTATTATCCGATTCTTTGAATTTGGTCAGTATCGGGCTAATGCTGACACTGAGTATTGGATCACTGAATCCCTATCCACATGTGCCTTATATTTCAGCTTGTGATTTCACTTGCACCTAGTTTAAGGTGAACAGAGGCTGGTGTGCTTTTTGACAACCTGGTCCGAGTAGAAGATAAAAAGAATAACGCATAATAGGAACAAAGCTGCAGATGAACGACAGTTGCAGACAACAGGTGTCAGAAACAGGTGTGTGCACAGACATGTTTACAATGGCAGTATGCTATAAATGCAAACTTAACACCTCCTGCAGCAGCTGCCTCACAATAAAAGCCTAGAGGCACAATAGAGTGGTGAAGTGGGCCCAGGCACAAAATAATACAAAGAGAGACAGTAAAGTTATTGTCTGCCTATTAGATTGAACTGTTTCCTGTGTATTCCTAATTCATGCTATTTTTTTCACCAGTTTGGTACATAAAAACTGTAGGTCTGTTAACAGTCTGTGAACAGCATTTGTCACTAACTGTGGTGCAGCTTTGGGTGCTGACTTTGAAAAATGGAGCAATAATTGTCTAATTTTAGTAATATTAAAAATAAACTCACACGACACATAACTGATACACACACATGACAACTATATTGGTTTATAGGGATGCAACGACACAAAAAACACCACAATGAAAAGTCCATGATACGATAAAATGATGAAAAAAATGATGACTTGAATGTCATAAATCTGATGTGTACAACATGTTTTGTTCATATAGTTTTCCTTTTAACTATGAGGGCTTTTGCTTTCTTTCTTTCGTAAAATAAAATATAAGTGGTCAGTCATGACCTAAGTGTGTGCAAAAAACTGTCATGAATTGTTGATGGCAATGAATGTTTGAATTATGTAAGTACAATTGCAAAAC
>JAJHUR010094828.1:1738-25718 GCA_027495735.1 Lutjanus campechanus | reverse complement strand
CAGCAAACATCAAATTTAGCACTAGAACAAACTTCCTGGCAGCACCTCAAAGTAGTCTGTAATCTTAAAAACATTCGTGAAGTTTGTTCCCATGGCTGCCCCAGTGCGAGGCAATGAAATAAAAGCATTTCAGCTCGTAAAAATCAAACATGTGGGCTTTATACCTGCGATTGAACATCAAGTTGAAAGGTATAAGGGAGCGTCTGCTTGGCTTTATCACTAATGGGCCCCAAACTGCAGCGCTTAGACTGAATATGAATGTACCCCCGGTGAATTATTAATGTTGTGGTGCGCTTCGTATTCTGCCTGGCACTTCCAGAGGTGATCCACCTCCCACGCGGATTGGAAGCTGTCACCCGTAATTGGAGAAATCACGACAGCACGGAGTTAAGTGCTCCACAGTCCCCGGGTGAAGAATCTGACGGTGCACACTGCAGCACCAAGAGGTGGGAACATTTTTCCTATATGAGTTTTTTATGCACTTCTTTCCCTCTCTATTCCTTTCCCCAATATTTTTCTTTCTCTTTCCCCAGTCCAGATATTTTTAGTTTTAAGAGTCTGCATCACTCTACATGGGGACTTTACTTCACCGGCCCAGAAAATCTTCATTTATTCAGGATGTCACAGGGTGACCCTGTGGCCCATGGCCACAAAAAGTTCCTGTGGCCACAGATGGGCACAAATATATCAAAAAGTATCTTGTTACATATACAACCATTACCAACTGAAACTGACCATAATGAATTTTATATTGAATATAAAATATAAATGTAAAATGGTGAAAAATGATGATCAAAGCTCAAGATGGCGTCCTGAAATGTCTTGTTTTGTCCACAACTCAAAAATATTCAGTTTACTGTCAGAGAGGAGTAAAGAAATTAAAAAAATATTCACATTTAAGACGTTGAAATCAGAGAATTTTGCCTTTTTTAAATTAAAAAATGGCTCAAACCAATAAATGATCAATTAATCCTGTCACATACTTGTCAGTTGCAAAATGGGTCCAAATATGAGGAGCACACGGACATATGCCCATGTGGCTCCATGTTGGGACCTGATTTTCACGTCTTTTCTGTAATGATTATTTTTATTATCAGTGTACTGTGTACCATTTTCTTCATCAATCAATTAGTTGTTTGATCCATAAAATGGTGGAAAATGTTGATTAGTGTCTCCAAGATGATGTCATCAATATCTTGCTTTGTCCAAAATCCGTTTACTGTCAGAGAGAAATAAAGAAACCAGAAAATATTCACATTTAAGAATTTATTAAAAAATGACTCAAAGTGATTAATTGATTGTCAAAATAGGTCCACAAGCCTGACATTTACATCTGCAGCTGCACATGGTGATGCTGCGGCCGACAGCTCCTTCAAATATTGCCACTTTTCTCCTTTTCTTTTTTACTTTATTGCTGAATCACATATCACCTATGACAGAAATACACTCGTAGGGTTTGGAAAAAGAAGTCTAGGATTTGGATTGAAGCGGAGTGAACCTTGAAACGATCAACAAATGCACACGGCATCTTTCAATGTGCAGACACATCAGCTGGACACATCGCCACGGACCACCCCTGGAGTTGAGGAGGAGAGTGAGGATAAGAACCAGACAAACCTAGCTTGGATAAGGCTGCCTGCTCAGGAAGATTGAAATGGATGAAATAGGACTCAGACTGGCCAAACAATGGAGAGACTGTTGCGCTCACAGAGTGACAGACTCAAACTGTTTTATTTGACATGTAGACACATCTGTCACATCCTTTGTCACTAAAGTCATGTACCCGTTGGTCACTGTTTTTTAAGTATTTCAAATATACAAATACAGGTTGAAAGTGCTTTGTTATAAGTTATATTTTTTCTACCTTGCAAAATACAAATTACATATACTCAAAGGTAATTAAATGCATATAGTAAACACATTTCATGGAACTGCCCATCTTTATCCCCACACTGCAAGTCTTCACCAACACAATGTTCCACAAGCATCCTGATTCCAGTTCGTCCCCACCTTTTTGGTAAACTCATGGGCACAAGATACAATTCCAGCCAGCACAACAGACCAGCCTTTGTGTCACATTCAATAAGCAATGATGAATAAACTGAGTTGTTCAAGAAATCCTTACAAAGTGAGTTCTTAGATGACAATGTTCAGTCAGTGCTCACAAATAAAGATAAGCTACGATGACTTCATGACCTGTGACCCTAACCACAGCCCATGATCTCCACCGAACGTATTCCATAAACCGCGTGAGATGAACCGCGTCTGATGAAAAACATGGTAATATCGCAGAAGGCACCATTCATGAGGACTCGGCGGTACATTTTTCTGACAGAGTGACAACTCTGTGCAAAGCGTGTGGATCCTGCGGAGTGCCCAGGGCAACCATCAAACCGACAGCTCGTAGCACAAATGGACCCCCGTGTACCAAAGATAGAGGCAAAGTTGTTGGCACAGCAAGGAGTTTTGGTCGTCCTGTTGCCCTTGAACAAAGAGATCTGTCACTTTTCATGACAGGAGCAGGACTGTATTTCATTTTGGACCAACCGTAGCATCTGTGATCCATGGTCAAACACTGGCAGATTCATCTCGGACCGTAGTTCTTGGAGGCCCGTCTGTCCATCAAAGAAAAACTGGTGATTGGGAGCGACAAAGCTTATGTTGACAGAGGTTCAGGCCAGTGCAGGTCATGTGTGAACTAGTGACAAGGTCAAAAGATGAAATCCACCCGGGTTTCATCTGGATGCTGAGGAGTGCGGAGGAGTGAAGCTCAGTGTGGCGAGGGGTTGTCTAAATTTGATAAGAATCCTAAACTGGGGCACGGATTTCGCTCCGCCTCGCAGGAGTACACACTTTTGTCAAGAGGAATCCTGTGCAGTCTGTTTTTAGCTCCACAATTGGAACTTAATCACTATAATCCATTCATTGGATTATGATGGCACTGCTTCGTGATAAACCATCTGTGTGAGAAGGTGCCTCTGTGTTAAATTTAAAGTTCAACTATGATCGCTTGTAAACCCATTTCACTCATTTCAGTGGCTTGTTTTCCACAGATTTACTTGCTAGATTTATTCATTAGTCTTATCAATTTCCTTTTTCGCCATCTGTTTGGCTTTAGCTGGACTTAAATATAATAGATACAATTCCCTCTTCCAGTCAAATAAAAAAAAACAGTATATCTATACATGTTACTGGTGCGAAAACACTGACCATAAGGCGAGCAAAGCATTTCATTTCCTCTTTTAGATGAAAGAGAAAAGGTGCAATATTGGAACAGATCTGAGAGATAAGATGGTATGCTGTCTCTGAAATGCAAATTTAATGGACATGAAAAGGAAATGAGAAAAAAAAAAGACAGTGAGTCACCATCAGTTCTGCCAGAAAAACAATGAAAAAATATTTACAGCCATAACAACAAATTAATGATGTGAGGAAAATAAATGGAGGTTCGGCACAAATGTTTATAAATGTACACACATGGTCACACAGTGCTACCTACAAGCTGCATATCTGGATGTCTGTTTACTGGTTGAAGCCATACAAGTATTTGTCAATGAAATCTACACAATAAATGATACATTATTGTCCTGTTGGTTCAGTGATACCAATATTTGCAAAAGAAGCATGGTTGAATTGATATATCAATTTTGGTTTGTTAGTGGTTTCTCTTGTGTAGCATAAAGGGACTCCAACTTGCTTGATAAATAAATTAACCTTGAACCTTATATTGAGATTGTAGCTAATTGTAAACCTATCATAAACACTGCTTATTAGTTCCGTGGTCATGTAACTCAAGGTATTCAGACATTATTAAAAACACATTTTCATGAGTATCTGGACCACAAATAAGCAGCAAACTAAGAAATATAAATAACTCAGCAAGCCCATACAGTTGTATTTCTCTGTTTTGAATGTTATTTTTTTTGTCTATAATGTCTGCTTAAATGTTAAATGTAATAATTAAAAATAAAAGTAAAGAATATGTATGCTCTCCTACTCATTTTTGAACAACTAAACACTTAACCCCACCTACAACGCTGCACCTGCTTTGTGCTGAGATTTCTTAGCTGACTGCTCCCGGTAGCTTCATATTTACAATAAAAGTAGTATAAATCTTGTTCTCTAACCTTCAGCAAGAACATGAGTAACTTTTCTTCCCAAATTGAAATTTTACTCTACACTGTAGCTATATGCAACCTGTTCTTGCTAAATTGTAGCATAATTCCAACACTATATTCAAACTAATGCAAATAAATTGTTGTTGTTTAGTTTGGCAAACTTTGTTAACCGCCTTGGGAGTTTGATTTTGGCTCAGCATGTTGATTTGCTTGTTTGTCCACAGGAAAACTCAAAGGAAACAAACTGCAATAGATTTTAAAGTTTTGAGCCCAACTCAAATTCCTCTGTTTTGAGAAAGTTGTTCCAATTTCTGATATTTACTTTTCTTCGTTAGATAAACTGAAAGCTTTGAATATTAGAACCTCAAAACATTGTATTTAAAAATATTGAGAACATTCATTGAAGTGAAAGTAAATGTTAAATTTTTAATATTTTCAATTAAAACAATTACATTTTTCAGGCACTAAAAAAAAGACAAATCAGGTTTGCAGCTCACTTACCAGTTACCTTTTTTTTTAGTTTCTAACATTCAAAGACTCAAGTTTATCTACAAAAGTGAAGCAAATTATCTCAACTAAAGATTATGGGTCAGCATAACTTTTTAAAGTTTATTTCAAAACTTAAGAGTTTGAGTTGGGCTCAAGACTCAAAAATCTATTTCAGTGCGTTACCTTGAAATTTTAAATCGTCTCAACAATTTATTTATTTATTTTATTTTATTTTATTTATTTTTACAGTATAATGGCCTGATTTTCATGAAACTTGATGGAGGTGTGTAGCATGGGGCAAAGAAGAATTATTTTGAAGCCGATCTGAATCACAGAATGTATATGCAAATTATTGTCATTTTGGCATGGTGTCTCTGCCAAAATGACTTGAATCATTGCACATGCATGAACCATCTTAAAGTGAAAGGTGTCCTGTGACTGAACATACAAGAAAATATAACAGCCACCTGAAACATCACCAATGCAGCAGGTATGTAAGAAATAAGCAATGTCTGCATAATCCCTACAGTTTTTTTTCCAAGTCAGTATAACCTAAATAATCCTATTTAAAGGTTATTGGGGGCTTGGGTAATTTGCATATCATAGAAGACTGCACTATTGGCCTCAGCGGAGGTCTGCGCTCTCAGAGTGCTCTTCTAGTTTAAGGATCAGCTAAGTGCAGGTACGCCATTTGTGCTATATGATGCTGAAAACATCTGAGGTAGTATTTGGGCTCAAAAGAGCAACTGTACTTTCTGTTTTGGACCTTGATGTTTCTATACGTGGAATAATGCACCCGACTACACCAGCCCACATGTATCAGTGATGGGAGACAGTTTCAGAAAATGTAAATACATCATGCGTCGTGCAAACATTTGCTTTAGCATCCTTACATTACTTCATTTATAAGCACAAGGGCAACCAAATAACTTTTTTTTCCCCAGTCTATTTCATTCATCACCAAGGGCACTTGAATACACAAGTCGCATTTACAACTTACAGCCTTGGTAAGAAGAGCATGCAGGGGGCTCTTGAGGGCAGCATTATACCACATCTGTTTTACCTCAGGCTTTTCAGATGATGAGATACAGAATAATTCATTCAGAAGTTGAATTTTTAATAAAAATGTATGAGCCGATATGTGAAATGCCTATTTCTTTTCAAAGATTATGTTTAAAAGGGGCTATAAAATACTGTGTGTCCATATTTTGAGGGTCACAGTGGAGGTGGTGGTGTTGTTTGAAATCCTTGTAAATGCACTTTGGTGATTTTTTTATCACAGCTGAGGTCTTAGCCATGTATTTAAGGAGTCATCTGAAATTTTGTGGATTTGGAAATCTTTTCTAAACTCTATCGGAAATACATGCTCATTTAGCCAAAACGGTGCAAGAAAGATACAAGGTTTTCACCTGAAAGTAATAAGCTGCAGCTGGGCTGTGGTTGGTCAGTCTGTTTCAAAAGTTTGGGCCATTTTTTGATGCCTGCCTCAGGTCACACCACATTCAAAATACTTTATGGTGCAGTAGAGAAGTGTCTGATGGGATTGCTATGTACCTATGATTGCCTATAACCTGTTATAGCCAAGATAAATCTAACTTCAAAATGTAGAGCCTGGCTCACACCATCCTTACCACTGTGTCATACACTCTCAGACATGAGGACACTAACTAGAATCATTTAAGGTTCTTTGGCTTGTTCCTGTAGGGGCACCCTTTTTGGTTCTTTGTAGAACCTTGATAAAGATTCCACCTTGAACCATTTCAGGGTGTTCTGCCCACAACCCAACATAAAGGGTTATACCTAGAACCATCTGTGAAAAGTTTCACCCTGAACCCCCTATGTGAGGCTCAATCCAGAACTGTTCTAACTTCTAGGGTGCCAACAAGAACACCGCAGCGCCTACTGAGCACCTTTTTAAATTCCACGTTTTTCATCTAGAACCAACCCAGGGGGTTCTATCATGAACCCTTTTATATTCGAAGGGTTTCATTGACGCAGAACCCCCTGGGTACCCACCCAGGGGGTTCTGCTGAGAACCATTTTATATTATGGTACAAAGATCCCTTGACGGAATTCACTGAATTCAACAACCCTCTGTGGGGCTCTGTCCAGAATCCACCTTCCACCTTCTAAGGGTGCTAATAAGAACCCATTCAGGGGGGTCTACCATGAACTCTGTTATATTCCATGGGTTTCATCTAAAACTCACCCAGGAGGTTCCACAGAGAACCCTTTCATATGCCAAGGTTGTCATCTAGAACCCATCGAAGAGGTTCTACCGATTATCCATATTCCAAGGGTTTCATCTAGAAGCCATCCAGGAAGTTCTACCAAGAGCCCTTTTATATTCCAAGGATTTGATCTAGAACCCAACAAGGGGATCTAAAATGCCTTGTTTAAATAAGGGTTTGACTTGTGACCCTCTTTGTCTTCTCAGGGTTCTACAAAGAACCAAATTATATATCTACAGATAAGGCAAAAACACAAGAACACAAGTAAAATGCATTGATTAAGGGGGTTCCAGATGTGTCTACATTTAAAAACACCATTTGAAACATGGATTAAGATGAATATTTTAGGACTGCGGATGTTTTAACACTCGTGGCTTTAAAAATCCTTGAAGAACACCTTCCTCAAAATAGGGTTCTTCAGAGGCAAATGGTTGTAGGTAGAACCCCAGTCCTTCAGGAAGAACCACTTTGGAACTGTTATTTCTGAGAGTGTCCATAATGCATGATGATATACTGTATCTTGATATTTTCTGACGCAGCTGTTGTTAATATATGCAAAGTCTTGCCAGTTTTATTTAGAAACATTTCCACTCGTGGTGTTTGAGAGTAAAAGATTAGTTTGCCCTTCATTGTATAGACATTAGGAGGCATTGAAAGTACAAGTGTAGCCCTCTTGCCTCTCTTCGTCTCCACTCTCCCCTAATAGATTCAAATGAATTCAGCCTCGCCGAGAGCAACTGACAGAGTTAAGTTATTTGTGCTGGGCCGACACCCCTGTTCCTCTCATCTCTATACAAATTCAATTTCAATTTGAAAAGCAGACTCACTGTTATTGCACATTTGTCAAAACATCAACATTAGCCTAAATAGTCCAGTGGGGGAGGCTCGTGTATGTAGCTTATGATGGTTGTTTCCCTGAAGAAAACCAGATCAAGTATTGTTAATGTCTCCCACACACACCTTGGATTTAGAGTATTAATTCTTTCAAAGTATAGTGACAAGGAAGGCCTTGCTACAATGGCCCGAGTCTATATTTATGCTGTTCTAGTCTGTTGTACAGTAGGTTGGCATCAATTTTGGGCCAAAATGACAAACAACTCTCCTACATTGTTTAACCTACATGAATCAAAGAGGAAATAAACCAGGCTGTTTTTCCATGTCTTTTCAATGGGCGAAAGCAGGAACCTTTTCATAGTACACTCAGAAATAAGGTTCCAGAAGGGCTTCTTCTTAAGGACTGAGGTTCCAACCAGAACCATTTGCTTTTGAATAACCCCTTTTTGAAGAAAGGGTTCATCAGGGTTCCTTATAAAACTAAGAAGTCTTTTTCATTCTAAAAAGAAAAAAAAAGAACTTTTTTGAATATCAACATTTCTTTGTACTATAATATAAAAGACTTTTCTGTAGAACCCTGTGGGTGGGTTCCAGATGAAACCCCTGGATTATAAAAGGGTCCTCACTAGAACACCCTTAGTGGGTTCTAGCTGAAACCATTGTTCACACCATTAGAAGCTGGAAAGAATCTGGACAGAACCCCAGAGTGGGTTGTTGAATTTGTTAAAGAACTATTGGGTCAAGGGTTCTAGGTACCATAACATATAAGAGAAGAGTTCAGTAGAAGTCCCTGGATGAATTCTAGAGAAAAGACAAAGGACTAGAAAAGGATTCTCAGTGGAAACCCCTGGGTGGGTTCTTGATAAAACCCTTGGCATACAGAAGGACTCTAAATGGAACCCCCTGGGTGGGTTCTAGATAAAGCCATTGGAATATAAAGGGGCTTTTGGTCAAACCTCCTGGAAGGGTTCTTGTTAGCACCCTTAGAATGCAGAAAGATTTGGACAGAACCCCGCAGTGGGTTGTTGAATTCTCTGAAGAACTCTTTCCTCAAGTGTTCCTTCTAGATAAAACCTTTAGAATACAGAAAGGTTCTTGGTGGAACCCCCAGGGTGGGTTCTAGATTAAACTGTTGGAATGTAAAAGGGTTCTCAGTTCAACCTCTTGGATGGATTCTTGTTATCACCCTCAGAAGGTGGACAGATTCTGGATAGATCCCCAAGAGAGATTTTTGGGTGGAACCTCCTTTAGAAACTCTGATTGGGTGTTCTGGGTGAAATGTTTTGTAGCTGGTTCTCGGTACAACCCTTTACATTGAGTTCTTGGTAGAACCCTATGAAAGGATTCCAAGTGGAACCTCTATCAAAGGTTCCTCACAGGAATCAAAAGGGTTTTTAAAATTATTTTATGGGGATGAGCGAAAGAACCCTGAATGGTTCTAGCACCTTTATTTCTAAGAGTGTAGAAACAACAATAAAAATGTAGCTCATGCATAAAATTAAACCGTTCTAAAGCATGAAAACAAGCAGCAAACAATAATGAAAGCAGTAAGCGCTCCGTGTAGGAGGAGAAGGGGGAAGGCTAGTTGGAAATAGAGAGTTTGAAGATGAGACGAAAGTAAAGAAAGGGAAGTGGTGGCAGCGAGGTCCCGGGCCAGAGTGTTTCTCAGCTCAGGGTCAGCAACACTAAAGGTTTGATCACCCATGGAGCAGAACTTTGCGAGAGTGTGGGAGAGACAAAGTGTTTAAGAGGGGGTGTAGAGCTGCTAGAGGTTGCAGATTTCTTTTTTTTTCTTTCTTGGATCGAGTGCAAATAAAGATGCTGGAATTGCCCAGACGACTGTTTGTCAGCATTTTTTTAGCTTTCTGGCAGCGTCAGATGAAGAAAGACTTGATAGAGAAAGGAGAAGAAGGTGAATACATAAAAGAGGGATAGTGTAGAGTGAAACATCAGCATTGGTTTTGATTCACCTATTGATCTTGGCAGACTGACACTCCCTCTCATCCTTGACGGTCTCTTTCTCTCCCACCTGAAATCTATTTTTTGCCCCTGTCAGCAGAAAGGGAGGAAAACATCGCTTTGGGTTGATGATGAGTCAACTCTAACCTGGGTCACGTGATACACTTTGTCGGTACAAGGTTAAATAAAGTATGAGGTCAAATGAAGTAAGTCACTATTTTTTGGTAAAGGAATAGTTTGACATGTGGGAAATATGGTATTTTGTGTCTTGACAACAGTTAAGAAGATGCGTTAGGAAGTTAGCCTAGCTTAGCATTATGTCTGTAATCAAGGAGGAACAGCTAGCCTTGATATCACTATAGATAAAAATATTCAATCTACACAAATATAGAAATGTAAAAATTACAGCTGACTGTTTGGGTTTAATGGCATACTATGGAAGAAATGGAAAATAATATTAAGTTTTCATTCAATCACCTCAAAATAAGAACTGTTGTGTTTTAGTTACCTTAGAATAAGCCCTTCATATTCCATAACTTACCGAAGGAGTTATAACTTCCATAACTCCTAACTGCGCAAGTTTTGGCACCGCCGCAGGTTGTCCCACACACTTGGAAGGGCAGAGTGTGACGAGGTGTTTGCAATATGCAAGGTCACCACTAGATGCCACTAAATCCTACACACTGGTCGTTTCAGTTAGCTAATGTTAGAAAAACACTAGCTAACTAGCCAGCTCATATATAATGTAGACTAGCCAGCTAGTTAGCGATTGTTTTGTTCATATTAGCTATCAGATGTAACTAGCTAGCTAATGAATGATGTGCATTAGCCAGCTAACATTTTGGTAACATTAGCTGTTAGGTGTGTTTTAGTGTTTTTATCAGACGTTTTGCCAACATTAGCTAACTTAATTTGTATTTTGAGGAGAGTTACATGTGATCAACAAGAGTTTCCATCTTTTCAGCATTTCCACTGGTTGCCTGGCAATCTCACAGTTACAGCAACACTCAAGAAGCTACAGTGCCCATAAAACAAATGAGATACAACATTTTAATTTATGAGCTTCAGGGGTGTGATGTCTCTAAGGCAAATGGGTAGCTGAAGCCTGCAAGTGTAGAGCTTAGCTTAGCATAAATACTGGCAACGGGGGGAAACTGCCAGCCTGGCTCTGTCTACAGGTGACAAAATCTGTCTACCAGTACCTCTAAATCTCACAAATTGTACATTGTACGACCTGTACATAAACAGCATATTGTGGTTTTACAGGGACTATTTTCATGGCCAGGACTCATCTTGTACAGCCAGACCAATCACAAACATCTTGGCTGGCGCTAAGCCTTAGTTTCAGACACTGTTGGAGAGTAACTCATTTTCTCGTTTTGGTGGAACAAAACCTTTTTTCTATCCCCTTCGTGAGATCAAAATTCCTACTTGTACACCAGAAATATCAAATTCACATTGGTGAATTATAGTTAATGTATCCCACTGGATGAATTCATGTTCCCCAAAGGGAACGCTCACAACATTCAACAAACCCCCGCTGTTTAGTGCAGCTTATTTGTCATTGTTCATTGTCACTTTAGCCCCGATCATTTGGAAATATCCTTGGAACTCCTGGAACTCCTTTAAGTGATGTCACGTTGTGTCACTCCATTAGCAAAATGTCAGCAAGGATTTCCTTTTTGTCCCCATTTGTCACTGGTGCACAGGAGTGGGTCTCATCCGGTGACTCTTACTGTAAAAACACTTAGGGAACACTTTTGGGAACCCTTAATATGCTTAAGGGGCCCCAGGATGCCAAGGTGCATTTAAAGTGTGACGCATGACTCCTTCCTCTGTTGTCCCTGCCTTTCTCCACTTCATACTGGTTAACAAATTGGTAAACATGGCTTAAAAATAATTGTCACGATAATTCCCTGCAGGCTGATCATTTGATTGCCACTTGTCCTGCCTGGACATTAATTTGGAAGTGATTACTTAAAGAGGCAGGGGTAATTTGCTTCTGATCCTGTTAATAACACAAAATTTCAAAATAAAGTGCTGAAGAATACAGCGACTTTTGGTACTCAAAATAAATTGCTAATCTTGCTTTTACACACTTTGAAGATTGAACTGCAGATGCTTGTTTTTAATACCTGTATATTTTTAAGATAATTACAGTTGTGTGTTGTCAAGTTCAAAGCAAATGTAAGCTGAACTGGTTAAAAGCTTATTAAAACGAAGCCCTAGTGCCTCCTCTACAGTTAGAACTGTGTTATTAGCTGCATACATTATAATCTATATGTACAGTGACATACACTTAAATGTACATTATGGTCTGGTGGTTACAAGGGTGAGAGTGTCCTACACAAGCTGCTAATAGCATGAACTCTGGCTAACAACACTGCTGTGTGATATTGCTGAGCCAAAGCTAATGGTTGGGTAGTTTCCTTAATAGGGAATAACTTAGGCTTTTTTTTGTTCCTTTTTCTAGGACATTTACAGTGTATTAGATCTGCAATATTCATTATAAAAGTACATTTTACACTTTGACACCTAAAATGGCATGCTGCAAGTAGTTCTATTGTTATTCTGTTAGGCTATTAATTATCTTAAGTTTAGTAAAAACTCTCTAAACTTACTAATTAGGATGCACAAGTGATTTATGTATTATTCCTCATTATTAAATTGAAATCCGAAAGCCCTGAGCCAAAATATGTGGATTGCTGCATTTGAAAAACTTTTATTTCACAGTGTGACAAACAGGAATGACTCTGTTGAACTAAAGTAACTGGTAACTGAAACTATATTTCATTAAAAGTTAGGAAGAGACAGTTCAAGGCACTGTGGAGTTTTGGCACATGTGCTTAGTTCCAGCGTAGGTGGATGTTGCATCTCATCTTAATGTTCATTTATGGCTCTATTGAGGAAGTAGTTCAGCTTATACTGTTTTCATGGGGTTTTTTTCTCAGTATGTATAGAAAAAGATCCCTATATATCTCTATAAATTGGAAGCCACTTTGGAACATGCATAAGAGATTGGTGACTGGTCATTCATCGGAGACAAAGGCATCATTTAAAAGCAAAATATGTAACATTTCAACATTGCAACATTAAAATGTCTAAAAATAAAGAGACTTATGTTTTATACTTTTTTTTGTTGTTGATTTGTGTACTTGCATTATCCCAAATGTTTCCAACAATGTTTAAACACAGAGAAATCTGCAGGCTCATTTTATTCAGGGTAACAGTGTGTTTCATTTAGTTGCCTGTAAATGGCGTCAATTCTCATATCTCCCCTTTAAAAACTTGGAATTTTCATGTTGGGGGTGCTGACCTGTGCCCTATGAAATAAATATAACTAAAAATAGTGCTGTGTGTGTGTGTGTAAGTATCAGTACCAGATCAAACTTTACAAAATATAGGACATAGTAGTGTCATAACAATAAGCATGATTAAACATAACATTGATAAAAATACACTTTTTGGTCCGTGAGTGTGAGTCATGTCAGATAGATTTTCATCGGCAGTGGTGGTTGTTTAACAGTGAAGACTTCCATGATCCCACATGATCATGATACACCAAACTTCAACATTATACAGCCTCAATATTCCTAGTGTCAGCGCTAGATTTGTAATTTACTTAAATCTCTAACTCTCCTCCTTGAGAGTTTTTTTAATTAAGCCATCTTGACAACAAAGGCCCAACTGGCTGGAAATTTGGTGGTCACATTCTCCCTCCTAATAGAAGAAACCGATTGATCGTGTGTCCTTATTCTCTTTTCAACATAAAAAAACAACTAATGGTAAGGTTGGCGTGACATTTGTTGTGCTCTCAAAAGAGAAAAAAATATTGATTTTGGGTAGCATCACCACCATGCCAGACTCTCGCAACCCATGACTCATAGAACACAATATTTTCTGTGCACATTTGTGCTCTGAAGGGTTTACACACAGATTAATTTTGAGACCCTGTGTTCTTTACGATAAAGCCATGATTGGGCCAACCTCTTCATGTGTATCTCCTGACCTTAAGTCATGGACGCTCAATACTTTGCTGTGCACTTTGGCCACCATAGCAGTGCTGTCATCTACCCAGTACAGTGTTTGTCTGTGAAAGTAATGTCTAACTGGGGAGATTATTAGCCCTTGGTGGAGGTCGGCACTGTGTTGAGTGCTTTCTTGTTGGCCATTATTTGCAGGGATTTTTGACAGTGGTTGTACTTTTGAAGAACAGTTGAAAAGAGCAGTACAGTTCTGCTTCCATGATTTAGAAACATCAATTTGTTTTTGTCCTATAGATTTACACAAGGTTGTTTGGAATTCTAAAACAATCTTTATTCCCACCCGAGTTTGTTTCACACAACTCTGACTTTTCAGAATGCACCTGCTTACATTTTAAGTTGTACATTGTTGCTGCACAGTTGTACATTTCCAGCGGAAAACATTTCAAAGAGTACATTGTGCCCAATTTATAGACTGACAAACTTACTTTTTTAGAGCATCCAGTAATGACAACCACAGAATGACGTGAAAAGTTTTTAGCCATGGTGTTTGTTGGTTTGTTGGCTGGTTTGTTAGTTGGCTGGCTGGCTGGTTGGTTAGTTGGTTTGTTGGTTGGTTGGGTGGATGGTTTGTTGGTTTGTTGATTTGTTGGTTGGTTTATTGGCTGGGTGGTTGGTTGGTTGATTGCTGATCTGCCACTTTGGTCCAGAGTGAAGTATCTTAACAACTATCTGACCCCAGACCTTTCCTCTACCACAACCAGTGAGTGAGAGTTTACACTTATCCTGTAAAATATCTGAACATCCAACAGATGGATCCTAATCACTGATCCTTGCTCTTTTCACATGGACTGCCAACTCATATTCCCACTGTACCTAATGTTTTACTTTTAAACGATGACTCATTGAATTTCCGGTTATGGCGGCGTGCTGCACTGTCATGGTTTTTTCTGGACTGTTGCTAATCCTGAAATGAATACTCTTAAAACAATCCCAAACATCATAAAAGTGCCCCAACTTGAAAGAATAGGTGCACTACAAATGAATGGAGAGAAAAAGCAGACAAGATAGACAACTTGGGAGTGCAGAAGACGGCACAAATCCGTACACGTGGTATACCCGAGAAAGAAGAAGGCTTGAATATATGAACTTGAATATATCATCTCAAGTTCTGGAGTGAGCTCACAGAATAATGAGCCTGACTCTGCCCCAAGAACCTTTAATGTGAAATGCCTGAACTACAGGGACAGGGAGACCATCCTTAGATCCACAAGAGCAAGTAGTGATGTCAGGCCTAAAGTGACTTCCACTTTAGGTTTGACAGCTGCTAAAAAGTTGTTAGTATTAAGGATTCGCAACCATAAACTCCAAATTATCCAGTGGACTCACATTATTTAACATAATTTCGAGTATCAGTCTTTATACTGTGGCTCTTATTACTACTGCAAAGGGAAATATAACTGACGCCTTGAGGCATTGGAGACAGTTAAACTAATCTATAGAACCCGGACTGGGAAATAATGCTGCTGATTGCTTACAAATACACATTGGCCAGGACAGGGTTAGAAAAGGTAAAACAACAAGAGAGGCTAGGTTTTAGGGACCATAGAAACAATGATGAGCTTGTCTCAGGCAGCTAATGACTGCTTATGTAAGGTTGTCTTACATTTAGTGTTATGCCAAAGGATAAAGCATGCCCTAAAGTGGCATTGCTCTTGAGCAGAAACCCCATATTTTTTTTTTTTTTTTTTTTTTTTTTTTTTTTACATAAAACAATGCTATTGATCACCTTCTACATCTGTCTGTGGGTTTCATAAATTCTTTAGCAATGAAAAGTACTAGAGGGAGCTGTCGACTTTGGTGACACAGTATTACACTGAAAAAAACAAACACATCATTTCATGAAAATTTGCAGAGTTGGACATACAAGCATCTGCCTGACAGTGATGATATTAAATCTGTTCGCCTTGTAATGACAAAATTAAAATTTGATTACAAACTAACAAACAAATAAACAAAAACCCTGTCCTACTCAAGATCTAACTCCATTTTCATGTCAAAATTACATTGGTTAAAACCTAAAAACCTGCAAAATAGTGGCATTCCCATGAATCTCAGCTATATCTTTTTTTTGTAGTGTTAGCATTCCAACCTGCTAAGCTAAGATGGTGAAAAAAGTATACGTTGTATCTGCTTAGCATCAGGATGTTAGCATTGTCATTGTGAGCATGTTAGCATGCCAACGTGTGTATTTAACTCAAAGTAAGGTGTAGAGCTATATGTAAGCCATTTTAACAAGGTATTTGATCTTATTTAGCAAAATAAGACGTATCAGACACAATTTATTACTTCTTGCAGAGCATTTTATATTGTTTAAAACTAGAGGTGGACTTTAAATTCACCACCATTTCCCAGTGAAGCTGCAAATCAAATCACTGTCAAGCCAACTTGAGAGGAATATTTACTCCAAAGCTGCTTCCACCTTTCAGTGAGATCTGTCTAATCTGATGGTAGGAAATGTAAAAATCAATCATAAACATCCTTGACACAAACTTAACGAAAATCTGTAAATCATATCCATCCCAACCTGTCTTAAATATAAATGTCAAAGGATTAAATTTGTCCACGGTGGTTCTCTTACTAAGCTCTGACATACCTTTTTTTTCTGGATTGAAAATAAAGCTTTGTGATTATCTCACACTCTTGGGGAAAATAGGGAGGAATAGATTTTTGGGGAAATTGTTATTAGCTCCTTAGGTGAAGACGAGATAATCAAATCAGAAGATTTCAGCTCCCCAGACTGAATTACATTTGGGACTGTACTGCATTATAGTTAAATACAATATAGTGTATTATGTTGCATTTCCCCTGTTTCCTGTTCTCCATGAATACACCATGAATTTTATAGCAGAGAAAAGAATCAAAATGTATTTCAAATTGCATATTTTCCCCTTTAGGAATTCAATATACTGTAGACTTGCAGTTAATGGAAGACTAACTGGAGACCACATCAGCTTCATCAACTTGAAAAACATGAAAACATGAAACAATGAAGTGAACCTTGATTAAAAAAATGGAAATTGTAGCAAACAGAGTTCTTGACGCTTCCCCCACCCCTGAGGACTGTTTTAATTAAAAGGCATGCAAACATCGAACATGTCTTAATATCGTGGGCCTGTTTAAAAGGGAAAGGGATTGCGTAATTTAATTCCCCGATCAATAAGTCATTGAGAGTGTTCTAAAACAGATATTTCCCCCCGGAGGTGTACATTAAGACTGTAAGCTGTGATTTAATGTCGGGGTCCTGTTGTTTGTTGCCCCCAGAGTTCCTCACTCCTCACCTTTCAGCATCGATTTTCGTCCCACCACTTTGGATTTTTTCTCTCTCCAAATAACTAACTCCCTCTCTGCTTCAAAGAACCTGGATTTCCTGTTTGTTCTTTGTGCATTTTAAGAACGTGTGTCTCAGACTTTACATGTTCTCATCTGTGTGTGTGTGTCCCTGTGCAGATTAGTTGCAAACAGCAGAGATACACTCTTAGAAATAAATGTGCTGACTACAACCTTAAAGGGTTCTTTGGCTTGTTTCTCATAACAGAACCCTTTTTGGTTTCTGGATAGAATCTTTTATAAAGGTTCCACTTGGAACTCATTTAGAGAGTTCAACCTATAACCCAACATAAAAGGGTTATACGTTTCAAAACTTCCTATGAGAGGTTTTGCAGAGAACCCTTCTATGGTGTAATGGTCTCACCCTGAACACTATCCAGGAGTTCTATCCAGAACCTTTCCTTTCTGTAAGGGTTCAACTAAGAGCCTCTTTATATTCTAAAAGTTTTATCTAGAACCCACTCAGTGAGTTCTACTGAGGACCTTATATATTCCAAGGGTCATATATAGAACCCATTTGGCAGGTTCTACCAAGAACCTTGTATATTCTGAAGGTTTTATCTAAAACAGACCTGGAGGGTACTATAGAGGAACCTTGTGTATCCCAAGAGTTTTAGAACCCACTCAGGGAGCTCTACACCTTTTATATTCCAAAGGTTTTATCTAGAACCCACTGAGTTTTATCTAGAACCACTCAAGGGGGTTCTAGTGAGAACCTTTTTATATTCCAAGAGTTTTATCAAGAACCCACTCAGGGGATTCTATTGAGAATCCTTTTATATTCCAAAGGTTTTATCAAGAACACACTCAGGAGGTTCTAATGAGAGCACTTTTGTGTTCCAAGTGTTTTATCTAGAACCCACTTGGAGGGTTCTGATGGAACCCCCTTCATATGATAGATTTATCCTCGAAGAAGTCTTTCTTCCAAAAAGGGTTCTTTGAATTATAGAGGACCCTTGACAAACCCTGTCTTCAAAAAAGTTTTTTTCACCAGCAAATAATTATGAGTAGAACTTCAGCCCTTCATGAAGAACCTTTTTGGAACCGTTATTTCTCAGAGTGTAGTTTTCAGCAGTGCACCATGTTAATATTCACCTCAGCCAAACAAATTTCCAAAGCCAAGTCTTTAATCGTTCAAAAAAGAGTTTCATATATCACACAGCGTGATCCATCTGTGAGAATTTATTTGAATTTATTTGCGAGTAAAAGAGAGTGCAAAAAGTGGAAAAAAAAAATCAACAATATTTCCTTCAACAGCTGGTGTAGATTAATCTCCATCCTTGCAAGACTGGGGGAAGCATAAAGTTCCAAAATCAAAGTCTTGCAGGTGCAAAATTGAATCTTAAATGTAAATTGATTTGGAGATCAAACATTCTCCAGCCCCTCTATCATTTTAATCAGGCAAAGTCGAGACACTAGCAGAGTAGAGAGGTGCTTGAAACTCTGAATTCACCAAATGCATCTTCCAACCTTGATTAAGGGTGTGCGTGTGTGTGTGTGTGTGGATGAGGGTGGGGGCTCAGCTGCCGGTGTCACAGGTTTGAGAGTGTGATCGCTGTAGGTTTGTGCCTGTTTTGTGGTGATTTTAGTCATCAGGGTCCTCAGTGAGGTCAGCAGAGTTAAGTGTGGTGTGTTGTTTTGGGTAATTGTTGGAATCAATCGGGCAGGTTGACATGATCGAGGAACCACGCTGACCTCCTAACACCCAGGCTTCAGAAGGAAGGCAGTACAGAAATACGTGAGCAAATAAGCTGTTTGCATCAACAAACAGTGTTTTTTATGGACATTTTGAAGCATTGCATTAGAAAAAGCTGATGGGAACATCAAAATTCTAAAAAAAAAATCCTGAATTTTGCAAAAAAGACGCTTACTTGATGTGGGATTCATTTTTGTGTTTTTCAAAAGATACATAATACGCTTAATGGGAGATGGAAACACTTTTCTTGAGTAAGTTCATGAACATTCAGTGATTCAAGGATTTAATAAACTTTGACATGACATGACATGAATGAATAATTTGTGACTTCTACTTCTACTTATTTTACAGTGTAAGGTAGCCTATACTGCCAACTTCTGATGAAACTATGGTTTGTGTAGCCTAGTTTATTCGCTCCAAACCAGTTGATGGAAAAGATGGAAAAGCACCAAACTAACTACTTTCAAAATCGCTTGAAAGTTGGTTGGAAACACAGCTAATAAGGATTAAACAAATGGAGAAATTTGAATTGAATCACCAGACCCTAGAGATTAAATGTCAAGCTCAATGACCTGAATTAAATCAAGTCAAAACATCAAGTTGCTGAAAATGGCTTGGTTAAATTCAGATCTGTCTGCTCTGACATAAGCAGCAAATGCTAGCATGTCTGTAGTGACAGAGTGGAGTATATGATTACGTTATGTAGTGGCGTTACAGGTATGGCAGCAAAAAACTCATTCAAGACCATCAGATCCATCGTATAGTATTTTCCCGCTATGTGGAAGCTGTTTCTGGATGAAACAATAAAATATTATTGGCTAACATCAGTGAGTCTTTCCTGCTCTTAAAGTTCAGATTTAATTAAGTTTACACTCCAGCATCTCCAGCCAAACTACCTGAGTTAGAGCTCGTTTTAGTGTTTGTCAAACGCCTTTGTCTGCAAAAACCTTCTATTCAGTAAAAAATGGCTTTATAAAAAGAAAAAGAATTCTAAAGCATAAACCTAACATTTGTGTTAGTGTTTTGCTTTTAATTATAGCCACTGTGCTAAATTGCAGCTCCGTCCTTGCACTGTTTTGTATTATTTACATTTATTGTACTGTACTCAACTAGCTAAGGTAAGGTAAGCTAACTAGCTACCCTGCACCACTGAGTTAGATAACACAAGAACAGTTCTGCTCCTTTGTTTGTATATATTCTACAAGTATCATTAACTGGAGTGGATGCTGACTTTTTGTAGCCATCAAGTGCATATAAAAGTGTTTTACAGAGTTCTTGTTTGAAGTATGTCAGAGGACACAGTTGCTCTTTATTAGTATCATGGATATTCAGGTATAAGTGTCACATATTGACTCTTCTCCAAGCCAATATGAACAACTAGATATTTTGTCTAGCTTATAAAGACTCTTTGAATTTAAATGATAAAGTTTTTAAAACAACTTGAAAGTGACTGTTGAAAATCTGAAGGACAGTTCAGGCCCCATAAAGATACGTGATTTTGAAAATGAAACACTTCAGTGTTATTAATTCAGTGGTATTTAAATATCAGCATTAAGTATTCAGTTGCTTATGAGATTCAAATCTACTTGGCCATTATTTGCTTCATGCAAATTTGGGTCCTGATGCCAAGATGCACGCTGATACAGTTCATCTGATACCCAAGATCAAAACTGTAACATTTGGGCTGTGATATATACAGGAATGGACTTCACACAGCCGCTCCTGAAAGGCTGCAGAGCTCCTTTGGTCTTCTGAGAATGTCTCATCTTCTGCTGCAAATCTCCTTTGCCCCTCTCATGTTCTCTCACCCCTTGTGCATTCTTGCTTCTTTTACTTTTCTTCTCTCCTCTCTCTCAACACTGCGCACGTCGGCTCTGTTCTTGCGTGGCTCATTATAAGGGGCCTGAATGGGAGAACAGGGTAGGAGAATTGAAGGTGTTAGCACACTGGAGCGCGGCCTCTCATCCATGATCCGCCCAGCTAATTACCCAAGTGCGGCCAGCGTCACTACCCCTCCACACCTCCACCCTTACCCAAGAACAGATTAAACACTTGGGAATGACCTGCCCTAGATTTTATGCTACATTGAATTCTTAACAAATTAGAGGAGGGTCATCCACGGACAGCTAATTGCAAGAAGCATATGGTGTATTAACTCATAATCAAGATTAAATCACACATTTCCGACTTAGATCGGCATTTGGCCTCCATCAGCTTGTTTTAGCCAGTCGCATCACTCTAATCTCAATTGCAAATGGACTGTTTTTTGGTATGAAGTGCAACTTAAATGATAGTGAAGGACCATACTTAAATACTGAAACTGAGTATTATGCAATTTAGCTTTTAGCCCAATGACAGACTTGCCAAAGGCTAATGACAACGAGATTGTAATTTGAAAGGAAATCTATCTAATAAACTGTCATCTGACGCCCTTGTCATCTTCCATTCGACAAAACAACAAGGAATGAATTAATCATATGTTTAAAATCTCTCATGATTCTCTCTGATTTAGCTAATCGTCTCACAAAGATGATTTTTTAAAGAGACTGTTGACAAAATGAATAGATGAGCAATTACGGGTTTCATGGGAATGGCAGATGGAGGCAGAATCAAAGTGACTGTAAACTGTAAGGCTCAGCAGAATTTATGAGGAGGGGAAAAAAAACAATGCAAATATGCCAGAATAGAAGACAGTTTCTGTTTCAAGTCCTCAGTTGTGCAGAAAACACAAATGATTCATTGTGTGAACTGTGGACTGTTAGACTTCAGTGTTTATTTTTGTAGGAACATCAAAAATACATGACAGGAATTACACAAAAGGAGTTATATTATTTAAAGGGTAACTTTGACATTCACTATTTTTCACTTTTAGTGAACATACTTTAATGGTGCGCACAGGCCCTAAAGACACACTGGACCAATTTCTAAAATTGCCGGGTATACACTGTTTGATTTTGGTCTGTCCCAAAGTGAAAGACACGTGACACGTGTCAGAAATTTTGGATAACCAACCATCACAATGTAACTGCTGCTATGACCTATTTCTTATTTTTTTAATGCTTAAATTATACAAGTGATTATTTTAGAAGGGCTACTGAGTTGACATGTTATGGTTGAGACACCTGATAGGAATACCATTTAATGAATTTGCTAAAAAATAGAAAGCTTACTGGTGCTTGAGCAGCCTTTTTCTAAACCAGGACATGAGACAGGAGAGCTTAGGGTGAAGCTAAACCTTTTTATGCCTGCTTAAATCATGTTTTTTGTAAAGTAAATGGAAATTTTTGGAATGATGGAAATCTGGAATACAACTTACATACATACCTACATACATATACATACATATATATATACAGTATGTATAATCAATAAAGTGAGTTGTTCAAAACATCCTTACAAAGTGAGTTCTTAGATGACAATGTTCAGTCAGTGCTCACAAATCAAGAAAAGCTACGCTGACTTCATGACCGCTGACTCTAACCACAACCCATGATTTCCACTGAGCGTATTCCATGAACAGCACGAGATAAAGGGTGTTTTTTATTTTTTATTTTGGCAGGACATGAGTTACTCACACACACATACATACACACACGCACAAAAACCAAAAACATGAGAAAATAGGGTCCAGGTTGAAAAATACCAAAGTTACCCTTTAACCTGAAAAGAGGAAATAAAATCTTAAAGTTTCAATTGCTTCATGTGGAAATCCTCTGCCAGGCCTGAATGAGAGTCAGTGGTTGAGAGGGTCCATAGTCACCAGATATCATTGATTTCCACTCTGTGTGAGGTGTATTGGTGGAGCTATCAATAGCCAAAGCAAAGGCCTCACTTCACAGAGCACTGCGTGACCCTTCTGAAACATCCACACTTATCAGTCTCACAGTTTTGAGCCTGACCTCTTTTTTGTGAAACACAATGCTCCTACTCAAAAGGCCTCGCCATTCACACTGGCCTTTAAGTGGCCTTTCACTCCTTTTCTTCTTCCCTTTAGAGAACAGTTACAAATAGGCCCGAACCAAGAGGCGACGATGTGCAGGCGTGTGTTTGAGTTTGTCTTTTGGGGAGATATCTCGGCACCGAGAGTTTGGTGTTTGTGTTGCTTGTGATGCTACATGAATTGGAGGAGGTGAGGGATGAGGTCGACACTCCAAAATGAAGTGAGAGAAAGACAAGCCAGAGGATGAAGATCCCCTGCCAATAAACCTGACATTTCTCCTCTCTGCGCTCCAATATCTCACCAATAACAATTAGCCCGGTAATTGTTTGGCTAATTATGATTAAATATCTGGTGTGGTGCCAGCAAAGCACTCTCTACTGCAGTGTGTGCATCCTCACTTCTAATGGTGCAAATGTCAAGAGGAGTCACGTTGTTGGTTCAAGGAATGCACAGAAATGAATGCATGTACGTCTATCATGTTTTTATGCATGTAAACAAAGATAAACCCCAAATACACGCACCTACAAACACAATCACGCATACATGCATCCTCCAAACCTTCTTCTGACCTCAATTTATCGCCACAGCTCTGATTTTTATTTGCCTCATCAAACTTTCCCGAACCAAAAGGGTGACAGCCGGAGTGGATAAAGACAGGAGAAGAAGAAGGGCACTTTGAGAAGCACAGATGCAAATGACACCATGTCAGAAAACCTCTTAAAAAAAAAAAAGCGCAGTTGCCATCTGGTTTGAAAAACAGACTAGTATAGTTGAATGTTATTGCAGGCTTGCACTGACAAATCTGCATGTTTATTCCTATCAGATTCATTGATTAATCACCATAATAAGTTAATCAATAGTTTTAGCTCTGAAACAAATGATCGATTGTCACAAAACTGATTGCAGATAATTAATAGCACAAACCATTTATCAAGCAGATGTTTTCTGTTAATCAAATGTGAATATTTGCTGCTTCTTTCTTCTTTGTAAATTCACTATCTTTGACTTTTGGACTGTCAGACAGACAAAAAGATATCACTTTGGACTTTTTAAAAAAATGCTTGGTTGATTGATATCACTCTCACATGTCCATTTAACATACAGTCAGCCAGCGGCCAGTTAGCTTAGCTTAGCATGAAGATTGGAAGCAGGGGAAAGCAGCTAGCCTGGCTTAGTCCAAGGATAACAAAATCTGTTTGTTAGCACCTTCAAAGCACCAACAAGGATTCATTTTCAAACCAGATTAAATCATATTTTTTTAAATTATGCTGCATTAAACTTTTAAACTAGCTTAAAATGAAGACAAATTACATTTAGACCTCAGTTTAGTTTTAACCCCT